>JAXBDA010004409.1:0-29082 GCA_036023075.1 Gaultheria prostrata | reverse complement strand
GGTGCCCGTTTCAAAATCCATTTCCAAAGCATTCTGGTGTCCCTCAAGTGTCCATCGAGCGTCCACATCAAAACAAATCCAAGTATCCCATTCCTTTCAAAATATCACAATTTCCCCTAAAATATTATAATTTTCGCCAAAAGTGTCAACCAACTCAATATGATACATGTCTGATACATATGACCAAGTGATAGACAAATTCTCATCTCAAAAGATTGGTTTTACGTTTTCAAAAGTGAATTCAAGGTTCAAAATGTAGGTATATGTCCAATTTGCGAAGAAACAGACGATCGGGGTTCAAATGGGCATCAAGGAGTGACCGAGAACAAAACAGAAAATGGGGCAGCTGCTAGAATTTCCGCCTGGGCGGCCCCAATCCCGCCTGGGCAGTCGGGACAGATTTTCAAAGTTCCAAAGGTTGCAGATTTTCACCTCTAAGGTGTGGAATTTCAACCCAAGTCCAAATGTGGTGATTCAAGCAACAAAGGGACATGGAGGGAGGTTAAAACAACAATCAATTACACCAACCAACAACCCAATTCATAGATCAAAAACCCAAATTGAAGAAAACCCACTTTAAGGATATAAACATGATTTTCAAGCAAATTGAGAGAAAGACTAAGATATTTGCAACAAATCACAAACATACAACTAGAGAGAGTAGATTTAGGTCCCCTACCTCTTGATTGAGCTTCAAAATCTAAAGGATAGCAATTTCTATCAAATCATGTGTAGAACAATAATCCGAAATTTCACCAACCCATTTTTGAGCTTCAAGGTGCGAAAAGAGCAAGTTCCGGGCTTCAAATCATGTGTAGAACAATAATCCGAGGTCAATTTTTGAAGGGGTTTGATGGAGGGAGTGTATTTTGAGTTTGGGGGTGTTTTAATGGAGGAGAAGAAGAAGAAGAAGAGGGGGAATAGGGAGGGGACTGATTTTTTTGTCTCTCTCCCTACCCTTTTAACACCCAACTTTAAAAATTACACCACACACCCCCCGAATGACATGTGTTATGCAATAGTTACCCACGTGTCTTATTTTTGCGCATTGACCCAAGGTTCTACATGAAATTCAATTCCTCGCACTTCCTCATATTTATTCCGGAAAAATATTATGAATTTTCGGGTCCTTTCACGTTTAGTACTAAGGTGTTTGAGTTTAGTTCGTTTACCAAAGGAGATGAGCCTCTAGCTCGGATTGTTTACTGAACAAGCTTAAAACCCATGATCAAACTCGACTCATTTACTAATACGCTGAGCAGAGTTCATAAAGAGAAGAGGCTTGAGCATCTCGCGAAAAGCACTATTCGTTTGCGATGAGTATTTGTTCATCAACGATGGATGGAACATTGATGTACTTTTATTTCGAAAAAAGAAGAAGAGTGACGTGCATTTAGTTCATAAATACAATATTGCAAAGGGAGATCAACATAACACAAGAATGTTCTTTCAAGCAACTTACACAATCTGTCTTGTCACAGCATATGCTCCTGAGAAATCACAGAATCACTTTATTCAATCAGTTGCTGCAAGAGAACACACAAAATATCATCCACCCAAATGAGTCACAAGTACGATCATTAGTCCGGATCGAGAAAATTTAATCAAGTATTAAAAGTATGTAATCACTATAAAGAAATAAGTCGGTCGGGTTAAAAAATCCAATGTTGAAGATGAAGGAAAGTCTAGGTACCCAGAATGTACCCAAAATTGAAAATTGAACGATCCAGATTTACTTGAAGTGAACCTGCACCGTTCAATTTTAAATTCTGGGTACCTATTCTTTTTACGTAGCAGTGCTCTACATGAAATTGTGCAAATATCCGATTTATTAATCTGATTTCCATTCAATATATCGATTGACATGATTGGGAGAGCCTGGACTTTACGTAGTCCAAACGCGCGTTAATGGAGTCAGCGTTGTCCTGAACTCTTTAACTTTTAACCAGAATGAAAGTGTGCAATCCACATTAATGTAAGTCGCCCAATTATCATAGGGAAGCTCACACTACTATAATACTACAAAAATGGTTAAAGATGACACACCAATAATTGAAACAATGAAAGTTTTTGTAAAACTGTCATCGAAAATATGATGGTAGAGTTTTGATGCAGTCTATCCTAAAAACTGTCATCATTGCGACATTATTATCTCTTTCTTTAATGTCAGGTTTTGCTTAGAACTGACATTAAAACAAGGCGCTTTCAGAAGCCCATATGGAAAACCTTTTAATGTTAGTTTTCCTTAAAAGCGACATTGAAACTAAGCCCTTTTAATATCAGTTTTAATTAGAACTGACATTGAAGTTGATCATAAAAGATGACCGTCAAAAAGCGTCATTATACGTATAAGATAACAGTTTAAAAATGTCATCTGATATTTTCAATATCTAAGGTAACAGTTTAAAAACCACAGTGGCATCCCCCTCCAGCCGGCCGGTTAAAAATACATGTGGATGGAGCTCTGCATTCGCATAACGCTATTGGGGGAGTGGGATTGGTAGCACGGGATGCAACGGGGCTTATTGTGGGAGCAGCCAAAACATGCTTCAATGGATCCTTATCTTCTCAGGTTATTGAGGCTTTGGGTTTTCGGTTTGCTCTTACACTAGCTCTGGAACAAAAGTGGTCTAGCATTATAGTGGAAGTCGATGCACTACAAGTTGTTCAATCTCTCAACCAGATGCGGACTTATGCTGATGTTTATACCATTATTCTCAACTGTCTTAGGCTCGCTTCCAAATTTTCTTCTTGTAAATTCTCTCATGTGAAAAGAGAATGTAATAGGGTAGCCCATTATGCGGCTAAGCACTCCCTATTAGGAACTAGGCCGGTTAACTTGCGCAGCAATTTTCCCCAATGGTTAACATCCCTCGCCTTTGATGATGTTAGGGCCTCGGGCCCCTATTCCTAGTTTTTGCAACAAAATGTTTCTATCTCTTGACAAAAAACAAGGTAACAGTTTAAATCCAAAACTGACGTGCTCAGCTTAATTTGTTTTGAAAATATAGTTATAAATATTTTTGTTGGTCTTTTGTCAACAACAAGCGTGCTAGCTAAGTGGGTAACACGCGCTAGTGAGGAAAGTCAAGGTTTTGAGTTCAAGTCCTGCGGCAAGCAAATATTAGCTCACCACACAAGTACTACGTAGGCGCCACGGAGACACCACGTGAGCTCCACTGGGCGGACACGCGAGAGCCATTTGTTCGAAATAGAATTGGATTTTTTTGGGAATGGAGGGATAGATAAGATGACAGTTTAAAACCGTCATCGTTTATTGCAAAGTTGACAGATTTACACCGTTATCTTATATGTTTCAATGACGGTTTTTTTACTGTCATAACAAATCTAGATTTTTAATGACACCTCCAAAGATGACAATTTTAAAACTATCATCTTTTATGTTTAATGACATTTTTTGACTGTCATGATTCGAAGGTTTTTGTAGTACTGTCATCGAGGTTACTGTAATTCATGGGGACCAAAATTGACCTGGTAAAAAAAAGTGGTTTGCACATATCATTGGTTTCTATATTTAGTTAATGTCTCATGTTGATGACTTATAAATAGCCATCTAAATTCACAAATACAAATGGAAAATGGACATAAGGGAACTAACATTCTACAACCATTTATACCGCCAAGGGAAATAACAACTGGTTCTAAATCACCAAAACGTGGACCACCCTTTTAAAATCTCTTCCTTCCTTGCAAATTGTGCAAGAGGTTAGAAGGCCTTGATTTTTTTTATGATCACAATAACTCACAAAACTGCCGTGGGGACACGTGCAACTTTGCCTAGGGCTAAATTTATGAATGAAAACCAACCACATGCATAATGGGGGATGTTATCTCTCTCCATGATCTACGCGCCCAAACGTGGGCAACAAACTGCCCCTTCCTTTGTCTTTATAACTACATCTAGGGCTGTAAATGAACTGGGCCGTTCGTGAACAATTCGAGGCTTGGTTCGGTAAGAGCTCGTTCGAGTTCAATTCGTCTACTAAACAAACTAAACTTGAACCTCAATATTAGGCTCGTTCCATAAATGAGCCGAACGTGAACCTAAGTGGATTCGAGATTGAATCCTTCCCATAAAATAGGGTAGTCACAAAGTGTTCATATGATATAGGCAAAGAACACAAAATAATAATGGCCTGATCTTCATCATCAATCGAAACGTCAATATTTTTCAGTTCCATAGCAAATCGATTTAACTCATCTCAATGGTCTTTTATGGGAGTACCTCCCTTCATACGAACGTATAAAGTCGCTGCTTAAAATACAACCGGTTGTTAAGCGATTTCGTCATGTAGATTATTTCCAACATCAACTAAATACATGCAGCTGAATCCTCCTCCCTGACCTTGCAAAGCTCATCATCGGCTAAACAAACTGAATTGAACTGTGCACCTTCACATCTGGATCCTCGAAAACACTATCTTGCATATCAACTGACTTCTTGGTCTTTCCCAACAAAGCCTTGTGTATTCCGTGTTGAACTAGCAAAGCCTTCATCTTGATACGCTATACACTCAAGCTAGTGTTTTTCCCATCAAACTTCTCAACTTTGAAACCAGCCGACATATTGTAATCGATGAACGACCACCGAAATAAATCACACAGTGGAGGACAAAAGCCTTGGTTTGAATACCCGGTGCTCTGATACCAATTTGTTGTGTCGAATACAAAGTATGAGAATATAAAACAAACCAACAAGGAAAAAATGAAACACAAGGATTTATGTGGTTTCGTTCAAGCACAAAGCAAGAAGGTACTCCACAGGGAACGAGCGAGAGGATTCACTATAAACAGGGAGAATACAACGAGTCGGCTATACCCGAAACTCAACTTGAAGCATCAAATAGTTATCTAAGGCTAAATTCTCTGGCGGAACCCAAAAGGGAGATCAAACCCTATGCGGAACCTAAAGAGACAAACGAGTTCCCTAATATCTAAGCCTTTGAACCAAAGACTCAACCCTAGGGCTGCTATTTATAAGAAAGTACAACAAATCAGGTCAAAATCGACCTTAACATGCACTGCCCGCATTAAAATGCGTAGAACTCTTGTCCGACCGTCTATCTAGACGTGACTCCCATCCGAACAAGAATTACATAGAGCAACCCGTGAACCGAAAATGAAACCTAGCACGCGACAAACACTGCACCTTTCTTCCGAATGTCCAAATTCAAACGATCCAACAACAATTCATTACAAATGCCTTTCATGATCCGACAACAATTCATTACAATTTCATATTTGACATCATTATCATATCTTTTGCCTGAATTTGAAATTTGACCAAAAAATGGAAGATCTTGCCTGGCCAGTGTAGGTGGCGAAGTGGGTTTTGGTGGCGAAGCCGGTGAGCTAATCGAGTGTCGACCCTGGAGGAATCGAGATGGGCCAGATGGCAGAGCAGCGACTTATAATTGTCCGAAGTTTAGAGGTGAAAGTTTGAGCCTTGAGGGTAATTTCGGACTAGTAACCTAGCACGCGACAAACACTGCACCTTTCTATCCTTGAGCATTCATATTCCACTAGTTTGTACAAACCCCCAAAACTATAGCGTCTTGTTTTTTTTTTTTTTTGTATTGCTCGTTGTTTCTTTTTTTTTTCGATGGCTACTAGTTTGTGAAAAGAACTAGCAGTACAAATGGTGTACGTGCCTTATGGTGGCAAGAATAATGAATCCTAGTGTTGACATGGATGTCTGCAATCCAATTGTGTTTAGCAAATTTCAGTTTCAGGCACCGCCCGATCAGAGGATGGAGATGATCTCCATGGACTTCCAATCTCTGCATTCATCAAGTATCGTGCCACTCTAACCGTCTTGATCGAAACGCTCTCATTACTTGAATTGATGTTGGCCACTTGAGATGATTGATGGCGCCAGTAATTCTTTATCAAGTGACCGAGGAATAGTAGAAAAGATATAGAGGAAGTGGCGACGGAGAAGAGGAATAGTCCCCAAAAGCTTCGGAGGCTCAAGCTATCGACGTTTTCTGTCGTAGTTTGAGAATCTAAACACCCTTTGTTGGGAGTTAACCACTCTTCTTCTAATCTTTTCAGAGTCCCATCCTCTGAGATTTCCAAAATGGCTTTGGAGACATTAGCCGCCCATCCACAACCTTTTTGGAATATCTGCATAGGCACATGATGAAGATTTTACTATTAGATGTTTATACTTTATATAGTATAAATTTCGCCAGGGATCCCTTACTCTCAAAATAGTCCAATAGATTTTCTATCGCATCTTTGTCTTTAAAAATTATTGTCTTTTATAACCTTGGTTGGTTTGTATTAAATTTTTGTCGATTATTGATTCGATCATATTGATAAGAGAAATTCAAAGTCTAAAATTGAGATAAGAAACTGCAAAGAGTTCACTAAATACCAAATAATAATTAAAAATTAGTTATTTTTTATTATTTGGTTTCTAGACAATTTTCTATATATTTTTTGTCATCATTTGTTTTATTTTTTCAATTTTCTTCATCAAGACGAATCAATATTATAGATTATTAACAAAAATGCTATATGAGTCACAAATTTTAGAATATATGTGTTGGTGGGTGCAGAATAGATTTGCGTATAATACTTACAAAGCCAAATCCTCCAAATCTACGAATATAATAAAATATAGACAAGATAAATAATTTAGGAAAAATAATATATTCGGCCCAGGATTTCTGTGAACTAGTGTGCAAAGTAATCAAGTTCTATGGAATATATGGGAGAAAAAAAATTCTAAAAAGATTAGTGTTCAGTACTCACAAAGCCAAATCCTCCAAACCTATATGTAGTTCCAATGATGGTAAATTTCCTGCAATATTTGTTGACGAAAACTTTGGCATACGGGATCTCAAGAAATGCTGCCGAGATAGTGCCACTCTCAAAGTTCTTTAGATAATCTTCTCCGTCGCTAATAAGAGTGACATTCTTGTAGTGAAGCACGTCTTCCACGTACTTCCTCATGAATGTATTTTCATCGCAACCGACTTTTGCTGGGTACTGAATTATCGGTCGGAGTCGTGAGATTGTGAGCATTGACGTGAGGCTAGCTGTGTAGCTTTGAGTTAACACCAACGCCAGGAAAAGCCACACTACCACCACTATCCGAGCGTAGTTGCTTTGAATCTTTTCCCCTACACAAATTAAATTGTGAACTTTTCTTGTCGTGCAATGTAGCTTTATTTGTGTTTTAAAATATGGGTTGAATAGTATTAAAAAAACATAGGTTTTGTTTCTCATGACAAATAAGAAAATCGAGCGTACGCCAGGGGGAAAAAAAATTAAAGACTGATAGTAAATATAAATGTAGGATGGACATTTGATAAGAGCCTAGAATTTCACAGCTAAGACCGGGTTTCGAATCTGCACGCGCAATGAGGTTGTGGGGTTGTGGTGCATATGTTCTCCTGCTACCCTCTCAGCTCTCTCTCTGTCTAAAAGGTTTGTGAATTTTTTTTTACTCCTTCTGTCCCATTTTGTTTGCTCTATGAATATTCGTGTCATTTTCAAACCTTTATATCTTTTTATTTATTATATTTTTAAAACTTTTAAAAAAATTGTCTAATAGAACTAGTTGAGATCTATCAAATAAGATCCATATTACGTATAAAATACATTATAGATTGAAAACTAAAAGAGTTAAAAAAAAAGCACGCATAATCGTAGTGAGCAAACAAAACGGGGCGTGAGGGAGTACCAATTAGAGAGGAACATGACACATTTGAAAATTAAAATCTTTCTCAAAGTTTAGCATTTTTATTGCATGTTTCTTTACGGGCCATGTTGGGTATGAATGTACAGTAAAAATAAATTATCAAACATGTCGATTTACATATTTTTATGAATAAGTTGCGGATTACTCATTTTTTTAAACAGAGTGAAGAGAGATTTCCTATTGGTTTCGGCATCTATGAAACTTGTCAATTTATTTAATTGTTTTTAACAGCAATTTATTTAAATTTTGTGGTGCATGCCGAGGGAAAAAGTAGAAAGCGCCGATAGTTGGAGTTACTGGCGAATTTTATATTATGACGGGGCTGTATAGAGGGCTACTGTGGATAGGTGTCACCGGGACTTTTTCAACACATAAGTATTTTTAATAGACTAAAGTGGTTCGACTAGTTATTTACGAGTATACAACAAAAAAAGTAATATATTGTACAAAAAATTTAAAAAAATGCAATTTAGAGCATTGTCAGTTGGGATCAAGAAAATAATTAATACTGTAATGTCTTGTACTTGAATACCACAACAGAGTTGGAGGAAGCCTTTATTTATTTTCACAAAAAAATCCCATAACTTCCTAATTAATTTTTCTCTTTAAATTTTGCCGCATAATCTGTAACTGTTTTCCATTAAACAGTGGCATGCCTGTGACCGACTCTAGGGCTCCGTCCCTGATAGGACCCAAGAAATGTCGAACGAGACGCTTAGTATTTATTGGAAAGACATTTTATATTTAGGTGCTAAAAGCTACTTTTAAGTGCTAAAAGTTAGTCCTTTTCCATAAAATTAGAGTTAAAGTTATAATTTTTTATTTTTTCAATTCCTCTCGTCAAAACGAACAAATAATCACCAAATACTGGATGCAAAACTAACAAATACAAAAAAAACTTTTGAATATAGACTAAACCAAACAATGGCTTTTAGGCAAAGTCACTAAAAACGGGAAACTTAGCGTAAGGCAGTACTAGAAAAACAAACATTTATCCCAATACAAGTTAATTTTGAACATAAATATTTTAATATTGTCCGATGCATGATGGTCTCACTAGTACACCGTTAAACTGAATAGGAAGACAGTCATGCATTGAAAACATCTTTTATGAAGCTTTCGTTTAGATGCTTGTGTCTGAAACCATATCTATGAAGAATGGCTGTACCACACTTGTCATACTTATATTATACTTACGGTGAGCGAGGAATAGAGAAGAGAAGGTGAACCAAAGCGCATTTCCAAGTTGATCTTTCCATGGACCACTGAAATCTGGATTAGACCGATGTTCGACGAACCAAACTATGAACATTGTGTAGACCAAAACCGCGGCAGTAGCCATCCACATTCTCAGAGTGAAAGGCTCAAGAAATATCCATGCTTTTGGGCTGGACTTTACTGGAACTACCATCGCCAACCCTGATTCGGTGAATGGCTCGGTGAATTCCACGTCCTTCCAACGGTCTGCTAATATTGTTATATCGCCTACCGCAGCATCATATCTCTTCCAAATTTTTGTTCACATGTAGAAAATCATATGTTAAACAAGAAATTAAAGAACATGGAAACACCAACTATATATATACTCAAGTATTAATGTACTATGGTACTAGACATCACCCATTGTAATTTACTTGTCATAGGCTCCTGAATCACCTTTAATTCATACCATTTCACATTGAAATTCGCAACTTGTAAAAAAACAATAAATGGAAACATAAACGAGAAGTAGAGCATAACAGCTACATACCATAATTGTTTACGCATTGATACTCCCTCCGTCCCGCAAAGTTGGACACTTTCATGCTTTTACTTATCCCATAAAATTTGTCCAATTTTAAAAGTCAAAAGCAAATCTTGGTGAACTCTCCATTTACCCGTACTTTTGCACATGAGACAAAAGTTTTTTCATACTTTTCAAGGGTAATATTTGGAAGTTTGAGTTTTCATAATATTATAATTTTTTTCTCTTAAAAATTGGAACTCTCAAAAGTGTCCAACTTTAAGAAACGGAAGGAGTAACTTTTATAATCTGTAACATTCTATATTGAAATTCGTCGCATTTAAAGACCATTTGCATAAATAATTTATAACATTAAGATCAAAACATATTAGGTATTAATGATATGAATCCAAGGTTGAAGGTCGCTTTTAAAAACTTTATGTTAAAAAGTTATGAATTTTGTTAACTTTGTTATAAGATCAAAACATATTACGTATTATTAATATGAATCCAAGGTTGAAGGTCGCTTTTAAAAACTTTATGTTAAAAAGTTATGAATTCTGTTAACTTTATGTTATAAATTTGTATGCAAATATTGTGTGTAATTACTATTGGCTTTTGTTCTCTAACGTTAAAATCGTAAATGTATTTTCATGGAATGCATTATGGGTGAGGACTTCCAAACATACACAACTGAAAAATGCAAAAATTAAAATGGGAAAACTAGAAATGTTGGAGGATACGTATGATGTTGTAGGATTTCTGAACATAACTGAGCCCCCAAAAAAAAATTAAATTAAATAATTCTGAACATAAGATAAGTTGATTCTACACTAAAAGGTTACTGAAACATATGCAAACAAAAAGGGGTCCGAGAAACATGTATTACCTTGTCAGCGACATTAGCAACTAAATAATCATACGATCCATTGAACTCTTCAAATTTGTAGGGTGGTAAATTGTAATCCAATTTCTTTCGGACCTCTTCAAAAACCTGAATGCAAAAACCGGTGTAATTCTTCTCAATTGGATTCTCAGAATTTGGCGTTATCTTCACAAAGTTTTTGAAAGACGCTTTTCCTGGAACTCCAATAATGAATTCCTGTGTCTTTTGTTCTGTTCTATCACCTCCAACAACAGAGACTTGAGAGAGCGGTAAAAGGACTAATATCACTAGTAGTGTAATATTCAACATAATTGGTTTTATGCTGTAGCGCATGAAAGGCATTTTTGGGATTCAAAGAGTAGTGTGTCGTATGCTTAGTGATTTAAGCACTGGACATGTAGTACATTCATGGGCTTCATTACTTATATCCGATATGTTTGGAGATTTCTGTCTCTCTCTCTCAAGAGAGAGAAAGAGGAGTGAGAAGCATAGGTGGAAATTTGTGGAGGAATCTCAAGGCATGTTGAATTTCTGCGCGTCAGAAAAGTTCAAATTTTGAATACTAAATTCGTTATATGCTCAAGAACCAAGTGCATATCTTTGAGTCAATGTAAGACTTTAGAAAACCCTATGGTCAACATGCCCGTAGAATGCAAAAGAAATGGTAAATTACTGACAACCCCCTAAACTATCACACTTACCTCCTTATCGCTTTTATCTAGAAAAATCCTACACCTTACCTTACTCTCTCAATCTAGCATTTAGTATCTCTAAACCCATTCTATTATTCTCCGGTTCGCCTTTCGGATGTTAAGCACCAATATGACATGCACACGTGGATAATTCATGACATATATTAATGCCCCTATTTCACCGAGATATAAGTTTATGGTCATTTTTACGCATGTTTAATACATAACAAATGCCTTTTTCATTTTTCTTCTCTGGGTACATAGCCATTTCATTCAACGAACACCTTCTCTTCAGGCCTACAATGTGTCCCATTGGGATGATCGATGTTGTTCATTTATATGCTCCAATATTTAGGTCATGATTGCATATAGAAACATTTGACTTAATTGGACATCTATAGTTACCTCATGCAATAGACTATCTTAAAAGATAGTCATAATTTCTATCTTTCATTTTTACATGAAAAATATGATTCATGCTGGCACTAACTCATATTCAATCGATCAATTCAGTATTTTGTCAAATAATTTACACATTGTGCACAATAGTTTTCAGAATCATCAAAATTGAAGCTATGAGTGCCCCACAAGACTATGATTGATGGAGAAAAAACATGAATTAGAGAATCTACCTAACTAAAAAAGAATTAAAGGGGGCTTAAGTAAATGAGTCATGGAAATGAAATGTTGCAATGTTCTAATAAAGAGGAGAATTTTTGTCATAAATGTTACAATGGTTAATAAAAGAGGAGTATTGTTGTCATAAATTAGTACTCACAACGGCATGTCTTATCAAGTTTAACATCTGAATTCAAACGGAAGAGTGACAGGAGGTGTTAAGTGATACTAAACGATAGATGGAGGGGCCAAGTTACAACTTTCATAACATAAGAGTATAAAGTCACAAAGGTGATAGTTTAAGAGGTGATGTGTAATTAAACCCAAAATCATATATTGCTCTGCTTTACTTTTTTTGTGTATTCGCGATCGTCATAACATTAAGGGAGAGAGAGATATTTTAGGGTGATGGGAAGGTATGTTTTATTAGATAAATAATTTTTATGCTTTTTCTTTTTGTTTTTAGTTGCTTAAGTTATCTTACATTTTTCACAATATCAAGTTAATTTGAAATTATTTAATTTGAAGTTACTTCGCACTTCAAATTTTTAATTCATAACAGTATATATATATATATATATATATATATATATGTAGCTACGGTGCGTGATTTTTTGTTCAAGATTAAAATTTCGATGACCCGAACTGTTAGATGTGATTAAAACATGTTTTTAATGTCTAACGCGAGGATATGTCAAAAACAAATATCTGAAAGGGCTTGATCCAAGCATTTTTCGATAAAAATGTATATATACATAGTATATATGGGATCCCTTATTAGATATTTATTGTATATATATTTAGGGCGAAGGTCCAGAAATCCCTTAAGAGTGAAGATATTTGTTGAATTCAATTATAAGACGGCAGTTAAATTTTTTTTTTTTTGGTCATTCGTCATTCCTAATCTATTAATAGGGTAAGGGAGAATGAGACTCGATCCCGAAATGCATTTTGGGACATCCAAAACCTCTAACGCATGAGCTAGCCACCACTTGCAGACGGCAATTAAATTTGGGTGCCCACAAAATAATTGCCCCTTTCGTCAAAGTTTCAACAACCAACGGTACTAGTTCTATAGACATTTGGAGTTATCCAGACGCATGAGAATCCAATTTCCGTTTACCCTTTCTCCATCAATATTCAGGGAACAAGGAATTCCTAGCTATTCCATCACTTCTCTGATTTTCAGTTTAAAGACTGAGTTTCCACTACGGTATTTTCGGACTACAAGTTATCAAATCAGTTGATGTTTGTGTGGAAAATAACTCTCTGATCATTTGACAACTTAGAGTTTAAAAAAAAAAACTAAAATGCGTAGCGGAAACAAATTTCACTAAATTTTCCAATAAATTCTTATGTCTTCTAGACAACATGACTTTGAATGTACAAAATTAAGAAGATGACAATAGTGACTTTATATTCGGGCATTGAATTTTCCCCTGTGAAACTAAGACCCAACAAAGAATCCAAAGCATTGACGTGAACGAGTATAATAGGACAAGAAACCAACAAAAGTATATTCTTTAATTTATGTTGATCAACACAAAGGATATAAATCAAATTGGGCAAATATACGAATTTTCCGATGTTATTATGCAATTGACATGATTGCGGCCGCATGCACTTTTCATAGTCCAAACTCCAAATGCACGTTAATGAAGTAGGCGTTGTGTAAGATCACATATCGGAAAAATATCGAAAGTGAATTCAATATATATATGAAAATGCAAGCGATTACAGTACAATATTTGAAGTTAACATTTTAAACCATGTGCTTCAGCTAAGAATTAGCATGTTGTGTTGATCGAACTCTTAACTTTTAATCAAAATGAAAGTTTGTAATAATCCAAATTAAGGGTGAGGTTGGCCGATTATCACAGTGAAGCTCATCGTGGTTATTGCACCTGCCAAGTCCATTGTATGTACTAGAAGTTTGGCTCTCCGAACATAAGGCCTTAATGGCCTGATCGGATGCGGGTTGAGTTTTGAGATATTAAAAGTAAGGGGATAAAATAGTATGGGGTTATTATTAATGGAGGATGGACCCAAAATAATGTAACATTTGTGGAGGGTGGATTAAATAATACTTTGTTTGAAAAATTTTGGTAATAAAAAAGGGATAAAATAGTACTTAGTATAGCTTTTTGTTACGGTGGTAAATGCTGCCCGATGTTGTTAAAGGAGGATGCTCAATCTGAAGATTCATTAGTGCTAGGAAGGTTCCAAGTTTTGCTGGGATTTTTGTAGTATTCCTTAAGGTTCCAACTCTTTCTCGATGTACCCATTGTCGCGCTTAATAATATTTTGTTGCCGTTTCAAAAACAAAAATTGCATGTTCAGCGGTAAACTAAACCCTGTCAAAGCTAAATTTTTTAATTCATAACAGTATATATATATATATATACCATCCGCTTCTTATGCGGACCTCCCGTTTCCGGACCTCCATGATCCAAACATTTTTTTGACAATCCGATCCGTCCAATGTGTTCAGAAGGTGTTTTCAAGAGTCTACGGGGGAAATCTTTAAAAACAAATACCGGGAATGGCTTGATCCAACCAGTTTTCGCAAAACTTTATATTTACAGTTTTTGCGAAAACTGCTTGGATCAAGCCCTTCCCGGTAATTGTTTTTGAAGATTTCCCCTGTGGACCTTGGAAAACACCTTCTGAACACATTGGACGGCTCGGATTTTACAAAATTAATTTGCAACACAAAAAAAAAACAAAAAAGCTTCAATCCGGGGGTCCTTATTAGAAGCGCTCGGTATATATATATATATAGCTACGGTGTGAGATTTTTTGTTCAAGATAAAATTTCGATGACCCGAACAGTTAGATGTGATTAAAATATGTTTTTAAGATCCAACGTGAGGATTTGTCATAAACAAATACTCAGAAAGGCTAGATCCGAGCATTTTTTTATAAAAATGTATACATACGTAGTATATAAGGGATCCCTTATTAGATATTTATTGTATATATATTTAGGGCGAAGGTCCAGAAATTCCTTAAGAGTGTAGATATTTGTTGAATTCAATTATAAGACGGCAGTTAAATTTTTTATTTTTTTGGTCATTCGTCATTCCTAATCTATTAATAGAGTAAGGGAGAATGAGACTCGATCCCGAAATACAGTGTGAGGCATTCAAAAGCTCTGCCGCATTAGCTAGCCGCCACTTGTAGACGGCAATTAAATTTGGGTACCCACAAAATAATTGCCCCTTACGTCATAGTTTCAACAACCAACGGTACTAGTTCTATTGACATTTGGAGTAATCCACACGCATGAGAAATCCAATTTCCGTTTACCGTTTCTTCACCAATATTCAGGGAACAAGGAATTCCTAGCTATTCCATCACTTCTCTGATTTTCAGTTTAAACACTGAGTTTCCACTACGGTATTTTCGGACTACAAGTTATCAAATCAGTTGATGTTTGTAAAGCCTCATGTAGACCACTAGCCCAGTACCCGGATTTGATCCGCTAGCCACACCACATAACCCAAAATGCTAAAACTCAAGGTACTAGTAGTCTCTTACATAGTTTGTTATATACCAAAAATCACTTATGTAAACAACTAATGTGGGACTAAACACCATCTATCCCAAAACCTGGGGTATTACAATGTTTGTGAGGAGAATAACTCTCTGATCATTTGACAACTTAGAGTTCAAAAAAAAAACTAAAATGCGTAGCGGAAACAAATTTCACTGAATTTTCCAATAAATTCTTATGTCTTCTAGACAACATGACTTTGAATGTACAAAATTAAGAAGATGAAAATAGTGCCTTTATATTCGGGCATTGAATTTTCCCTTGTGAAACTAAGAGCCAACAAAGAATCCAAAGCATTGACGTGAACGAGTAGGATAATTTCTGGAGAACAAGAAACAAACTGTCCCCATAGGCCCATACCAAATATCAAGGCCGAGTAGTCAAGATGCATGTCGTGTTTAATAGGACAAGAAACCAAAAAAGTAGGGCAAAATGCACTTTAACTACCTGTGGTTAGCGCGAGTTGCAGATCACCTACCTCACTTTTAAAAATGAGCAAATGACCTACTTATGGTTTTGGACTAAACTACAAGTCTTAATTCCGTTAACAGAAAATGCTAAATGACTCTTATACCCCTGTATTCTTTTTTTTTTTGTGGATAAATTACCTGAGTCACACCCAACCAAAATCTCTCTCTCTCTCTCTCCCTCTCTCCTCCATGGCTGCACTGCATCCCCTCCCCCTTTACTCTGCTCCCTCTCCAACGCCTCCCCCCCCCCCCAACATCCCTTCGGATGTCGGAGAATCTGACGCCGGCTGAGTACTGGACCTTCGATTATAACTCCGCCGGCTGCGGCTACGTATACGGATAACCGAACGGCTTGATCTCTGAAGCAGCCTCGTCGATCACTCCTGGAACAGTTTTCCATCGACGGTTGGCGATGTAGATTGCGATGATTTGTCGATGTAGGTCACGATGATCCTGATGATTTGTCGAGCATTATCAAAACCAAAATCGCTTCACATCTTGTTGTACGAATTTTTTACAGGCGTACATCGGTTGCCTAAAGGTTGCGCGTTGTTGAAATTGTTTTCAGTCGATCGCTTTGATATGCTTTTTATGCTCCACTGCTTAAGTCCATTTGTGTTGGATATATATATATATATATATTACATCTTTATAAAAAATAATTAACCAGTAAAAGAAGAAAACGGGAAGAGAGATAATAAAATAAAATAAATAAGTTAATAAAAAAGAAAAAGAAAAAACTTAGAGAAAAGTACCTCGTGGAGTTGGAAATTGGGTTTGACTTTTATAAAACATGGAGGGGTAATTTAGGAAGAAGAAAGTATCATTTTTGGTGGGAAACTCGTTTTTCAGGTATACACTTGCCATTTAGGCGCGTAGATCACACGCTCCGTTAATATGGATGGAAGAGCTAACGGTAGCAGTTTAGTCCAAAACCATAGGTAGGTCATTTGCTTATTTTTAAAAGTGAGGTCGGTGATCTGCAACTCGCGCTAACCACAAGTAGGTAAAGTGCATTTTGCCCAAAAAAATATATTCATTAATTTATGCTGAAGACAAAGGATATAAATCAAATTGGGCAAATATACGATTTTTCTGATTTTATTATGCAATTGACATGATTGCGGGCGCATGGACTTTTCATAGTCCAAACTCCAAACGCACGTTAATGGAGTAGGCGTTGTATAAGATCACACATCGGAAAAATATCGAAAGTGAATTCAATATATATATATTGAAATGCAAGCGATTACAGTACAATATTCGAAGTTAACCTTTTAAACCATGTGCTTCAGCTAAGAATTAGCATGTTGTGTTGATCGAACTCTTAACTTTTAACCAAAATAAAAGTTTGCAATAATCCAAATTAAGGGTGAGGTTGGCCGATTATCACAGTGAAGCTCATCGTGGTTATTGCACCTGCCAAGACCATTGCATGTACTAGAAGTTTGGCGCTCCGAACATAAGGCCTTAATGGCCTGATCGGATGCGGGTTGAGTTTTGGGATATTAAAAGTAAGGGGATAAAATAGTAGGGGGTTATTATTAATGGAGGATGGATAAAGAATAATGTGACATTTGTGGAGGGTGGATTAATTAATACTTTGTTTGGAAGATTTTGTTAATAAAAGAGGGATAAAATAGTACTTAGTATAGCTTTTTGTTATGGTGGTAAATGCTGCCCGATGTTGTTAAAGGAGGATTCTCAATCTGAAGATTCATTAGTGCTAGGAAGGTTCCAAGTTTTGCTGGGATTTTTGTAGTATTCCTTTTGGTTCAACTCTTTGTTGAATTCGTAGTTATGTTTTGTTTGTGTTTTCATTGTTCTCCGAATCATGTTTTTTCATTTTCCTTTCTCGATGTACCCATTGTCGAGCTTAATAATATTTTGTTGCCGTTTCAAAAAAAAAAAAATGCATGTCCACCGGTAAGCTAAACCCTGTCAAAGCTAAAATTCTGATTACTTTTGATAAACAACTAATGTAGACCACTGGCCCAGTATCCGGATTTGATCCGCTAGCCACACCACATAACCCAAAATGCTGAAACTCAAGGTACTAGTAGTCTCTTACATGGTTTGTTATATACCAAAGATCACTTATGTAAACAACTAATGTGGAACTAAACACCATCTATCCCCAAAACCTGGGGTATTACAATGTTTGTGAGGAGAATAACTCTCTGATCATTTGACAACTTAGAGTTCAAAAAAAAACTAAAATGCGTAGCGGAAACAAATCAGTTGAAACTTAATAGACCAATTAACAGATAAGTACCAACTATTTAACAGAAAAAAGTCAAAGGTCAAAACAACTAGCCTAATGACCTTTTCTCACACCTACTTCATGAAATTGAAAAAGCGGCCATTTTTTTTCCTTGCCATTTTTTTTTCGCTAAGCAAAAAAAATTATTTTGTAAAACTATATCCTGTAGCA
The DNA here is from genome assembly GCA_036023075.1 of Gaultheria prostrata. NCBI lineage: Eukaryota > Viridiplantae > Streptophyta > Magnoliopsida > Ericales > Ericaceae > Gaultheria > Gaultheria prostrata. Next base: position 10,971 of record JAXBDA010004409.1, on the reverse strand, counting down.
ATCTGCACTAAACCTTTTAATCATAATCTTTCACAATCTTCAGAAAATGTACTCAAAAGACCGAGAAAATTTTGGGTGCAAATAGGGTATGGGTGACGTGGTGCCCCTTCGGCGCATCCGAGCCGTCCAAAAATGCATCGGACGGCTCGGATTGAAACACATTTTTTATTTTCTTTTCTAATTTTTTTTAAATCCGGACGGCACTTTCAATCCGGACCGTCCATTGTATTGTTGGACGGCCCGGATGTGCCGAGAGGGTACCACGTGGTACCCTCCCCGTACCCAAAATTTTCTCCAAAAGACCAGTTTTAGGAACAAGAGAGTAGCTTTTCGTCAATAAGTTTTTAATTTAACTGAATCTAAACAAAATCTCAACGTGTTAAAATGAAAAATCCCATAAAATCATCCAGTCCCCATAAAATCAACATGCTAAAATGGGAAACTCTATAAAATTATCCAGTTGATTTTATGGGATTTCCCATAAAATCTTAATCACTCCGTGGTACCGCTTTCATCTTAAAAATCCTACACCTTACCCGATCTAAAACTAAGTATGCCGTTTCTGTTATTCTTCGGTCCAGCTTTTCGTTAAACACCAATAAATTCCCCTATAACCAAGATATAGGTTTATATTCATTTTACTCATATTTAATAGATTATTAATGCCCTTTTAATTTTTCTCCTTTTGGTACAACCATTTCCAATCGATGAATTACATTCTTCCCTTTGTAACTCATTTGTCACTAAAGCCCTACAATGTGTCATCGCAATATCCAAGTTGTTTATTTATTGGTCCCGTTACTTAGATTAAGATTTTATATAGAAACAATTGACTTAATGAGACATCGCTATAGCTAACTAGCTTATGCAATATCTGATAACGATTTTTTTAGTAACGGCTGGATAAACCGTTGGTAGAAATTGGTTATAGTAACGGTTCTAAAACCGTTACTAGAAACAGGACTTTAGCGACAATTTTTATTGAACTTTTAGTAGATTAAGCTAATATAGTAACGCTTTAAAACCAACCGTTACTAAATACCCTCCTCATGTAACGGCTTAAGACTAACTGTTACTAAAAATCCTCCAACTGTTACTAAATACCCTCTTCTAGTAACGGGTCAGCTAACCGTTACTAAATACCCTTCTCATTAGACCCACATATAATGTATGTTAATATACTACATTCCGAAAGACCAATTTACAGATATCATCAAATTTTCATATAATTATAAGCAGCTATAACACAAAAAATTAACATGAATGATATAATCAACAAACACAACGAAAATTTACGATCTCGATCGTCATGATTGTGTTGCGATCGTGTGGCTACTGTATATCAGCTATTGCACAATACTTTGTTTACTATTATCAATTGTATCTTGATGACATGGGGCTTTTTAAGTCTGATCGAGCAAAAAATTAAAATGAAAGATTTAATCAGCAAACACCACGAAATGAACGATCTCGATCATCGTGATTATGTCGGGGTCGTGTGGTTACTATACATTCAACTACTGCACAAGACTTAGTTTCTATCAATCATGTCTCGATGAAGGGGCCTTGTAAACCCGATTGAGCCAAAAATTTACATGAACTATGTAATCAACAAGCACAATAAAATAAACGATATTGATCGTCGTGACTGCATCGCGGTCGTGTGGCTTCTATACATCCACATACTACATAAAGACCTAGTTTGTTATCAAGTAAGTTGAACGTACAGATTCCAAAGGCCATTGTCAAGTCTATATTTATAATAATCAATCTGAATCGTCAGGATTCACATTTTTCTTATTCCATCGTCGTCACCAAAAATGGGAATCATCGGTTATTGACAATCATATTATTGGCCGAAAGATATTAAAACATGTGAATGCATAAAAGTCTTATAGACACTACAAGAAAATATGGTTTTTATATAGCATAATTAGATAGCGCACATTTACGAATGCTAGTAGACAATTATAGCGTTACGTGACAAGAAACACGAGGATTGAAATGGGATTAATATTCTGGAATTGGCAATCTTGGACAATTTGTCCTTCTATTAATTTTATCCATAATTTTATCCAATCCCATGTTTGATTTGCATGGCATTATTTTTTGGATAATTTTTTTTTTTATCAAAAGCTGTTTTTAAATAACAAATAATTATTTCCAAGAAAAAAAAAATAGACATTTCTTGGAAAACCTTTTTTGATTTAATTTTTTTGAAAATAATAATGTTTTTTATTAAAAATATTATTTCCAAATTTATCTTTTTTTGATGTCGTTTTTAAAAAATTTAAAATTTAAAATAAATTTTGATTTTGATTTTTTGGGGAACAATCCCATTGTCATCTGAATATTTTTTCAACTAAACGTGTAATAATTCAAGAAGTGATACAGTTAGTTTTATCCGAAACAATTAATTTGCGAATCAAACGAAGCGTTAATCTTATAGCGTTGATCAGCTTCAACCCAATTTTTAGGCGCCAAAATCTCAGAGCAATTCCAACACATGCTCTTTTCTTTAAAATAAAAACTGGAAGTGACATATTAAGAGGAGATTTTGTAATTTATGCCCTCTTTACCTCAAAAAGTTGTTCTGTTTGGGGGACCCATCCACTTTTTTGCCACAGCCAAAATTAAATTTAAAGAGTGAATATGGCAAAAAAGTGGATGAGTCCCTCCAAACAGTACAACTTTTTGAGGTAAAGAGGGCATAAATTACAATCTCCTCTTAGTATGTCACTTCCACTCTTCATTTGAAAGAAAAGGGCATGTGTTGGAGTTGCTCTCACCCACTCTTCTGTGAAAATCTTAAATCCCCCTCTCTCTCTCTCTCACGAACAGAACAGACCCCCAAAAATTAAAAAAATTAGGGTCGCGCTCGCAAAACCTTCCCTCCATTTCTCCTCTCTCATTTCACCCTCATCCTCCAAAATCACTTTCACCTCCACCTCCACCTCCTCTTCTTTGCCGCTGCCGCCTTTAGCTACCACCGCGCTGGACTACCGGAGCACGACGGCGGTGGCGGCGTAGTCTGATACGTTACCTACTTCTGATAGCCAGCTGGCGTGAACTGATTGGTGGGAAGCTTCAGCAAGGTTTTGGCGCGAAGAGTTGTTACACCAGTAGTTAGTTAGAGAGTAACGGAATTCACTTCACGTTTTGATTGTTTGTTAAGTCTGTAACTGTTGTATGCAACTTGTATGCAACTGATTGTTTGGGGATAAAAGATGTAGATTGTAGAGAGGGAAATTCATTTCTGTAATCTGAATAGTTTCAACCAAGGACGAGAGTTCCTTTGGCATTGGACGAGAGCTCCATTCGCATTCAATAAAATATGTTCTTCCTTTCCATTTTTCATTCCACTTTCAATTCTTGTTTCTTTCCCATTTCCACCAAACGTCTATATTATGCAAACCTTATCAGTGGTATCAGAGCTTTGAGCTTCCTTGGCCTCAAACCCACCATGGACACACGTTCACAGGAGCAGAAGCGCAATGAAGATGCAATCAAGCAATTGAAGGAAAGCACAGAGAGCAATCATGCCGAGATCAAAGAACTCAAGGATCTTATCATAGCCATGAGTGTAAAGTATGATCAAATGGCTACCGGATTTGTCCAACAAGATCGTGACGGAGACTCTCATTCTCATCACAACAACCATCCATCAAGTTCCAATCCTGTACAAACACGATACACCAAAATCGACTTTCCACGATTTCAAGGAGACGATCCATCGGGTTGGATCTACAAGTGCGAAAGGTTTTTTGAATTCAATTCAATTGAGGAAACACAGAAGGTAAAATTAGCGGTGATGCATCTAGATGAAAAGGGGATACAGTGGTTTTAGTGGTTTGAGAAAACCCAAACCCTAATCACCTGGAAGGATTTCGAGTACGGCCTCAGGGTTAGGTTTGGCCCCAACGTCTTCGAAGACGCCACGGGTGAGCTTACTAAATTGTGCCAAACCACTACTGTAAAATGTTATCAAGCACGTTTTGAAGAGTTAGCCAATAGGACCAATGGGTTAACTCAGGAGTTCTTTGTCAGTTGCTTTTTGAGTGGGTTAAAGGAAGAGATTAGGGCTGGCGTACAGATGTTTCGCCCCTCCACCCTATCCCAAGCCATTGGCCTAGCACGTTTGCAAGAAGAGACCATGGAGGCGATTTCAAGAAAGTCAAGAATGCCTCAAAAATCTGCAGAAAATTGGAATTCCATTTCCCAGACGACCAATTCCAAACCTCCAAATGTTTTGGGAAATAGAGTCGATCCAAGATCTGTTTTTGGGGGAAGTATGAGACCCATTCCTCCACAAACAACTGTACAACCCAATTCTCCCCAATTCCCAATCAAGAAACTAACTCAATCAGAGATGGATGCTAGACGTCAGAAGGGGTTATGTTTCAACTGTTATGAACGATATGTTAGGGGCCATAGGTGCCAGAAAAGACAGCTATACCTTCTAATTGGAGATGACGATGAGGAGGAGGATGCCCCAGACTCTCCACCTATTGAGGAGTTTACAGAAGATAATGTCCATATTTCAATGCATGCGTTGGCAGGTAGCAGCTCCTATAAGACCATGAGATTACAGGGAAAACTCAAGGGAAGGTCTATCACTATCTTAATTGATTCGGGCAGTACTCAAAAACTTCATTGGGCCAAACATAGCCAAGAATTATGGATGCACCATTGAGGCTACACCTGACTTGTCAGTAGCAGTGGCTGATGGGAGTAAAGTCTATAGTAGGGCAGTTTGCAGAAAGTTAACTTGGGAGATGCAAGGAGAAGAGTTCGAGGTCGAGGTTAGATTGTTGGCTCTTGGGGGATGTGACATGGTACTAGGAATTCAGTGGCTTAGCACCCTAGGGCCCGTAACTTGGGACTTCAAGAATTTGGTAATGCAGTTCACTTACAAAGGTAAGCTATTGGAATTAAAGGGGGATAACCAGTGTAAGGTGGAACATGTAACAGCCAAACAGATGGGGAAAACATTACAACAGATGAAACAAGGCTTCATTGCGCAAATTAGTAGCCTCTCAGCAGTGGAAGGAGAGTCACAAGTGCATCAGCAGGTACACCCAAGAATTTCTTCCCTTCTAAAGGAATTTTCAGATATTTTTGATGAACCATCTACTCTTCCACCCTTTAGATCTTTTGATCACAAAATTCCCCTGCAACCTGGAAGTACACCAGTGCATGTTAAGCCCTATAGATACCCCTACATACAAAAAAATGAAATTGAGACGATAGTTAAGGACATGCTCAATTCTGGGGTCATTAGGCCAAGTGTGAGCCCTTTCTCTTCCCCTGTACTGCTGGTCAAAAAGAAGGACAACACTTGGCGTATGTGTGTAGATTACAGGGAATTAAACAAGCTCACCATCAAAGATAAATTTCCAATTCCCATTATAGATGAACTCTTGGATGAGTTACATGGTGCCAAGGTATTTTCTAAGTTGGATCTAAGAGCAGGATACCACCAAATTAGGGTATATCCACCAGATGTGGAGAAGACAGCCTTCAGGACTCACGAAGGCCACTATGAGTTCCTTGTTATGCCTTTTGGTCTCACCAATGCTCCCTCCACTTTCCAAAGTCTGATGAATCATGTTTTTAGGCCCCATTTGAGGAGGTTCATCTTAGTTTTCTTTGATGATATTCTAATATATAGTCAGACATTGGATGAGCACTTGGATCATTTGACTGCTACTTTTACATTATTAAGGGCTCATAAGCTTCTGGTTAAGCACTCAAAGTGTGCCTTTGGACAGACTAGCCTAGAGTATTTGGGCCACATTATCTCTGATCAAGGGGTGGCAGCAGACCCTATCAAATTAAAAGGCATGCAAACTTGGCCAAGGCCCACCACAGTCAAGTCCTTGAGAGGGTTCTTAGGTTTGACTGGTTACTACAGACGTTTCATTAAGGGTTATGGCAGCATTAGCCACCCCCTTACTAATTTGCTTAGGAAAGATTCTTTTTGTTGGTCTGAAGAAGCTGAGGAAGCTTTTCAATCACTGAAGACAGCAATGGTGACTGCCCCAGTCTTAGCCATGCCTAATTACAGTAAGGAGTTTGTCATTGAATGTGATGCATCAGGATTTGGCTTGGGGGTTGTTTTAATGCAAGAAAGCCATCCTATAGCTTTCATTAGCAAGGCTCTAGCACCTAAACATTTGGGACTGTCAACTTACGAGAAAGAACTCTTATCTGTGGTATATGCTATTCAAAAATGGGGGCATTACTTAGTTGGAAGGCATTTCTTAATCAGAACTGATCATATTAGCTTGAAGTATCTTTTGGATCAGAAAATCTCCACCCCTATGCAACAGAAGTGGCTAACTAAACTAATGGGCTATGATTATGAAATTATATTCAAGTCTGGGAAGGAGAACAAGGCAGCTGATGCACTGTCAAGACATGGAAGTGAAATGGTGTCAACAAATTTTGCTCTATCAGTTGTGCAACCAATGTGGGTGGAAGCTCTTAACCATTCCGTGGAAATTGATCCAGAACTGCAGGCTTTGATCTCACAGCTGCTAGAAAATCCACAAGCTCATCCAGGGTATCTTTGGGAGAATGGTCTTTTGACCTACAAAGGGAAGTTGGTGGTTGGCAAGGGAGACAACATCAGAAATCTGATTATGGCAGAGGTGCATGCAAGCCCAGTTGGAGGACATTCAGGGGTTGATAAGACCTACAGAAGGATCAAGCGTTCTTTCTATTGGGTAGGCATGAAGAAAGCATTAAAGAAGTTCATATCTGAGTGTGACATCTGCCAAAGAAGTAAAACAGAAACAGTGGCTAGTCCTGGTCTATTGCAGCCATTACCCATTCCAGTTCGAGCTTGGTCAGACCTGTCTATGGATTTTATTGAGGGATTACCGATATCAAATAGGAAGTCTGTAATTTTGGTGGTGGTTGACAGACTTACTAAATATGTTCACTTTATGGCCTTGGCTCACCCGTTTTCGGCAATGGATGTGGCTCAATTGTTCATGGATACTGTGTTTAAACTCCATGGCATGCCAGCATCTATTGTCAGCGACAGAGACAAAGTGTTTACCAGTCAATTTTGGCAGTCTCTCTTCACCATTCAAGGCACACAGCTCTGTCTAAGTACAGCATACCACCCTCAGTCAGATGGGCAGACTGAAGTGGTAAATAGATGCTTGGAAGTCTACTTGAGGTGTATGACAAGTGAGAGACCCAAAGCTTGGGTTCAATGGTTGGCTCTTGCAGAATGGTGGTTTAACACCTCCTATCACTCTTCCACTTAATTCACTCCCTATCAGGCCCTCTATGGTCAACCCCCTCCTACATATCACCACTATGTTCCTGGCCTGTCCCAAGTTGCTGCAGTGGAACAATGGGGTCAAAATAGGGAGGCAACACTCAAACTTTTGAAGGAACACTTAACCATGGCTCAGCATCGAATGAAGCAGCTAGCTGACCACCATAGGACAGAAAGGGAATTCCAAGTTGGGGACTGGGTTTTTCTCAGATTACAGCCATATAAACAGTCCACAGCTCAATTCAGGTCCAATATGAAGCTGCAAGTCCCTGCAAGTCCCTTGGGTGCATAAAAGTTTTATGGGCCATATCAGGTGGTGCAACGTGTGGGACAAGTGGCTTATAAATTAGCCTTGCCACCTTCTACCAAGATTCATCCTATCTTCCATGTGTCCCTACTCAAAAAGAAATTGGGACAGCACATTGTTCCCCAAAGCACTCTTCCAGCTCTCTCAGAAACTGGTACTTTGGAGCCTGTTCCCATGGCCATCCTTGACAGACGTTTGGTAAAGTGGAAGGGCAGGCCTGCCACATAAATCCTAGTCCAGTGGTCTAATACTTTCCCTGAGGATGCCACTTGGGAATTTTATCAGTCCTTTCAGTCCAAATTTCCAGATTTTAAGCCTTGTGGTCAAGGCTCATCTCAAGCGGGGGGCAATGATACGTTACCTACTTCTGATAGCCAGCTGGCGTGAACTGATTGGTGGGAAGCTTCAGCAAGGTTTTGGCGCGAAGAGTTGTTACACCAGTAGTTAGTTAGAGAGTAACGGAATTCACTTCACGTTTTGATTGTTTGTTAAGTCTGTAACTGTTGTATGCAACTTGTATGCAACTGATTGTTTGGGGATAAAAGACGTAGATTGTAGAGAGGGAAATTCATTTCTGTAATTTGAATAGTTTCAACCAAGGACGAGAGTTCCTTTGGCATTGGACGAGAGCTCCATTCGCATTCAATAAAATCTGTTCTTCCTTTCCATTTTTCATTCCACTTTCAATTCTTGTTTCTTTCCCATTTCCACCAAACGTCTATATTACGCAAACCTTATCATAGTCCAGTACGCAAGTCAGGCATTCTCAAACCCTAGTGAATCGACAATTGGATTCCTTCCTTCAATGAAGCTCTGAAACCGATCTACAGATTCTTCCCGAGAAGCTTCTCTCTCTGCGCCACAGCAAAAGAACAATTTTCTGTTCCGTTTCTCATCTATTTCCTTGGAGAATCTGGTCTTCTCAAATGGCGTTCTTCTATCGATTAAAGGTATTCTCAATCGCTTTTCTTTCCCATGTTCTCAAATTGATTTTCTGCAAAAAGGGTTTCAAATTAAATAGGAGTATCAGATTTTGCCATATCATGCCTTTCCTTGTAGATCTGGGTCATTTGGAGGCTCTACAGCGGAAGGGAGTCGTCCAGTCGTCCAGATAAAGCTCTCCGAGATGGTTTAAATTACATCGACTTGCTTGTCTTACCGTCCATATCTGTTCTTCAACTGCGGTGTTGGGCCGACTTCGCTCACAAGTTGTTTAAGTTTCAATCTCTAGAATTCGAAACAACATTGGGATGTTTCCAATGGGCTTTGCTACTTTCACTCTATTGTCGTTCTCGAGTGTTTCAATTGGCCAAATCTCTGGGATGTGAAGTTTGCGCTATCAGTTTTCCTGGCTGTATTCCGTTGATATTGCTAAAGATTGTGTAAAATGTTGGATTCTATTTGTTGGATGTGATTCTCATTCCACTAAATTGTTTTGGCATTAATTTGAATGCCTCCCATTTTAGAGGAATTTGTCCTTAAACTTTATTTTGGTGGAGTCAAATTATATCAGGGCTATTTTGTCCACTCATGCGTACAACCATTCAATAGTACTAATGTGATATGAAAAGGTCCATTGTGTTGCAGTAGCAGTTAGCACTACAGTAATGTACAAGAGTTGAATAGGTTTATCATTGTTTTTTGTTAGCTTTAAACTGCATAATATTGTAGATTCCACTACTAATGCTCAGGACAAGTTCTCGTAATAAATTTCCACAATCATTTGTAGTGGTAGTTTTAGGATAAGAGCTCATGATTCTCAAATCTTAATGTATCAGAAATTTATTATCAAGGTGAGACCACAATGTGGACATAACAATTAAACTAGTTGACTATAACTTGATTTTGTTTTCCCTTCTAAAGCAAAAGTGAACCGATCATTTCAAATTTCTCTGTGCAGGTTGTTTAACGAGCAGTTCAAGCGGCTGAAGATGCATTTCAAGGTTGAAAGCTATATTGATGAGAATGATCAGAGTCTGTCAAGGGATGACGGCACTTGACGCACAAAGGGATTTTTCTAGTAGTGTAGCCAATTTTGCATTTTTTCTAGACATTGAGCTGGCCAGAAATCTTGCATCTAATGGTAAGATGACATGTTAAAGGCTGAGACCTATGCGCCTAGACTGAAAGATATGGACGAACTAACTAGGGGCCTGCAACAATTGTGCTACAGGTATTAATATCATTATATTAGTTTACTTCTCTAGTTAGTCATGTTTAGATATTCTCATGCTTAACTTTTCATTGCAACTCTTTGGATTAGTGCACATTTTTCAGTTTGATAGTTCAATGTTAATTGAAGTTGTTAACAACAAAGAATTTTCTTCAGGAGATTGATTGCATCAAATAAGCTGCTTATGCAAAACTCTTTGCAGATAACTTCAGAAACATGGATTATTATGTGGAAGACAGCACTACTGGTCGCTTTACCAATCAAAAGAGGGCTGCTTCCGCCTTCGACTCGGAAGACTGATAATTGTAAGCAAGGTCATTTCTTAGTAATTGATAATTCGCAGTGGCAAAATATTGCCTTTGAACCTGCTAAGCTGTTGTGGCTTACCCAGTGAGCTTTTCTACATAAGTTTGAATATGCTTTCCTAGGAAAGTTTTGTCATGGTTGGTAGCAAAAACATAGCCCCGAGACCTTAACTTACCATGTATTTTGGCCTCATAGCTATTATACATGTTTTATCTGCCAAAAACAACCCTTCTCACCGATTAATCATAACCACAAGTAATGGAGCAAAGGTTAACTGTGGGTGCTCATTATGACTGCAGGGGACAAATATTGAGCAGGTATTGGTCTCTCACCAATTAATCTAGGTTGAGACATCAATATTTTGTGTTTTATTTAACCAATCTTTGATCTGGTTAGCCTTTTCTATTTTGTGGGTTATTTAATCAGGCTAACCAGATCAGTGACTCTTTGGCTCTCATGGGCGATAACAGTACAGCTTTTAGCTTACCATAAGTATGGGCTTGTTACTTTTGTTAACAATCCTCTCCATTTTTGTCATGTCTACAGCAGTAGTTAGGTAGACAATGTTTGTGCCTTTGTGGGTTGGGGAAGAAACAGTGTCACCTATCTTAGACATCAGATCCAGTAAAGTAAATGGGTAACTAATTCGTTGTGGAATCTGGAGAGGGTAAAACCCGTACTCCCTCTTAGGTGCCCTAGCTCGGCCATACAACGTGGATATGCCCTACAGGGGAGCCGAGCTAGAGAGGCCACGAGTAGGGCCAGGCGCGCAGTACGTAGTCGACCATGACACCACGATAGGGTGCAGGGTCAGGACCGAGCTACGAATAGCTCGGCCCCAGGGTCTACAGACCAACAACAGTATAGCCGTCCTACGTGGCAGCACGGCTA
>JAXBDA010004408.1:0-29084 GCA_036023075.1 Gaultheria prostrata | reverse complement strand
ATACGATGTATACGCTCCAGCTTGAGGGGGAGTGTTGGAAATAATTATTGTATATGGTAGTATGTAAATATTGTTCAATTAGGAAGATTGTAATTAGTCCAATTAGGTAGGTAGAATAATTAGATTTTATTTACTTTCCTTATTTGCTTTTGTATCCAGTCTATAAATAATTCCTCCGTGTGAGAAGAATATCATATCGTTCGAATATTTCGACAAGTTTCAATATCCTACAATTGTAATTACCACCATAAACAATGCCAAAGAGATGCAATAACAAAAAATTCAAGCATCACAAATGAAAATTCCAGATATGGTGAAGGAAAAGGGGGAAGAAAAACAAGCAAAACCCCTTTTTCCTTTGTGATGTAAAGAGTTTTACCCAATATCTGAAAACAAAAGAAAAAGAAGATTCAAACCTAGGATAACATTTCTCACTCAAGAAATAAACAAAAAAACCAAAAAATGTGATACTAAAACCATAATTCTATGAACTTTACAATTAGTTGGTCTCTATCTGTCCAAAGAGAGGCTAATAATAATCACCCGTCTTCGCATTGCATGCTTGTCTTTATATTTCTTAGTGTGCATGATATAAGAGTGTTGACAGACTCCACAGACTCCATAGATAGTTTGGCTGTGGGAGAGGTGTTGGTGAGGATTTGAAAGGCTATGGTGAGCAAAGACCCCCCTTCGGTGCTCTTCTCCTCCGGTCGTGAAGTGATCACCAAAGGCCTCGACTCGAGTCCATCCGGAAGAATTGAGAAACCAGAAGGAAGTACGGCGATGCTGCTAGCATCGCAGCCTGTCATCACAGACTGCATGCCAGTGATGTCCACGGGAGCGAAGACCACCATTGATTCGTAGGCGTTGGTGCAGCTATCTTGAAGTATCCACATACTGTTCTCTTTTGATTTCATTGTCTGAAATTGATAGCAAATTTCGGATGAATATTATCCTCTTGGTTATTCTCACTTTGGCTAGACAAAGAAGAAGAAATAAGAAATCTAACTTTGAACTTGGATTCTTTCCGCTTGCATGGATTTGTATTTCTCATAAAAGTTCATCTGTGAAAATTTATCATAAAAGTTCCTATATGGATGCTTTCATTTTCCAAACTACTGTGCAAGAAATAATTGATCGACTCCAATATTTACATAAGTTGCTTCATTATTGAGGTTGGCTCATACTATTCCTAGTAGACCTGTATTAATTATGGGCTTCCCAACCCACGCATTAAGGATTTGGGTAAGTAAAAGAAAATAGGAAAATTGAATGATCTAACCATTGTGAGCCGTTAGATCCTTCAAATTTCGATTTCATTTTCTTTACCTGAATCCTTAATCCAAGTACAATCAAAATGTGTTCATAAGGAGAGAGAACTCACTTGGATTGTGACTGCATTGCCTCTATCCTGTCCTTTGGCCAAGTTCGCAATGGATTGAACTGGACCTCCACTTGACATGATGTCCCACTAAAATAGACAGACAAAAGAATTTAAGCTGATAATAATAAATGTGAAACGAAATGTATTAAGTTACCCAAACTAAATTGGTTACCAACACATGCAAAACCCACAAGAGATATAACAAGGTAAGCACATATAAGAGGACGAGCTCAGGACCGAGGCTATGTTAGAGCAATACTATACAGTTGTTAGGCAGACGGCAGTGGGTTTAAAAATGGAAGTTACTTCATGTGTATTGAAGAGGAGGAAAGCAGTCAAACCTCATGTCGACGGGCTTCATCTCTGAGGAAGTCAAACAGAACCTGGTGAGACACCGGCAACCATACAGATGAAACTGCACACATGATTACCCCAAGAGGTTCTCCAGGGTCATTTAGGTTCTTTCTAGAAGCAACCCTTATGTCGTCTCCTGTTTTACTTGAGACCTTGGTCCATGTATGGTAGCTTGAGGCTCCCAATGCACGACAAAAGCTCCATGTCATTCTTTGTGCCAATTTCAGAATGCTTTTCCTCCCCGCCAATGTGGCAACACCTACATTTCAGCAGTACAAATGAATGAGTTTGTGCTATTAAACGAGCAAATCTTGAACAAAGACAACATGGGTAGGGTTTTTGTTGCTTACCGCTTGAGTCTTTTGTTGGAACATTTGTAGCCATGAAGAACACAAGCCGCTCACATTGCTGCTGTAATGTTGCAATCCAATGCCTTGCTCCAAAGGCTATACCGCTATTAACTATAGAGCGGTACATGGTGGGAATTATACTTTTCTGACATTCCAAGTGCTCTACCCAGATTACCTGAGATGCATTAAGTTTGTTCACTTTGACTTGAAGAAAAAATTATCCTAACATGTTATTTAAGTTTGTTCACGAGCTTCATGAAAAAATTATTCTTATGTTATAGTAGGCTGCAGGCCTCAGTGAAGCAATACCTATTCATTTAGGTGAAAAAAGCATAATCTAAGATGCAACGTACATGCTGTCATAAACTTCAGATTGAACTATATTGGGCAACTTAAAAATCCCTTTAGAATTTCGCAATATAATTGCCTAACAAATTTGGATACATGTTGTTACCTTACAGTGGCCATTTGATTTGTCCTCAATGATGCAACCGGATGGACGTTTTCTACATTTTACAAGAGATGCATCTATGTTGTCTTCAACTTTGTCAACAGATACATCAACAATAGCCCATTGGTCAGCACTCAATTGCTTGCAATGCCTGATAAAGTACACTTCTCTGGTTGGCACCATTGGTGTGAGCATTTGCAGCTCTGCAAACATCTGCAACAAATTGTAAGGTAAGAACTTAATGTCTTAATCCAGAACTCAGAACTCACGCTCCCTTTCTCTTTCACACACATGCACACATACGAACAAAAACAGATGGTTATTGACACCTATACCAGTTACTCACCAATTGAACGGCACCACTCCTGTTAGGACCTTCTCCATTCGAGATGACGTCGACAGTAGCTGCTTTTGATATCATGCACGGAAACATCTCCTTCCATTGATTCTAAAATCACAGTCGAAGAATGCCAATCAGAAAACAGAAACAAAAGCAAAAATTGTGCTTATTGAAGATGTTCCAGTTTTATCTTCTTCTTCTTCTTCTTCTTTTTTTTGCTTCAATGGAGATTTTTTGCCAAATTTTTTTTCCCGTTTATTGAACTTATCATTTAAGTACGGGACAATGCTCGTTTCTCTTACCACATCCATAAAACTCTGAACTAGCCGTGGAAGATCCACAAAAACAACTCCAGTTTCTCTTGAGGCCTCAATAGACCTTTTTGGACGCCCACTGCTAGAGTTATCCACAGAAAACTCTTTCATGTACTCATCATAGTTGAGTATCTCACGACCAGTCTCCACACTACGAACCCAAAGCGGGTCCCCAGCTGTAGCCATCTTTTTAAGCTCTTCCATCCCTTGGTTGACAATCTCCATGATTCTTGTCTTTTCTAGCCCGAAAATCCCAGTGTAGAAATCCAAAGAGCTTCTGTTTTCTTGGTCATTGCCGGCTGAGCATGAAGAGTTTGTGGGTGATGTTCCGGGAGGGTGTTTCCCCACAGCTGCTCGGAGTTTTTCAATCTGCACAGTCCACAGTCAACATATTAGGGGTAGAAAAAAGGAAAAAGAAGAAGTACCAAGGCATGAGAACAAGTTAACCGACTGACTGATCACATTTTTGTTTTCAATATTCTGTTTTTGTTTTAAAAAATCTGAAAGGTGCCGGACAACACCACATTTACCAACTCTTTCATCCCAAAAAAATGGAAAAACACTTCTTTCAAATATTCAAGACTTTTAAGGAAACAAAAGAAATGTTTTGACTTGTTTCAAACACGTTTTCATCCTCATTCTCTGTACCCGCCACCTCCCACCAAACCCTTTTTGGGCTGTCACCCCACTTGCAACCCCTCTGGTGACCCTCTCAGTAGGTTTCAAAAACATATGCAAGTATTACAAGTTTTCCTACACTCCCTGAACAAAATTCAACGAAATTGTGTTTCTTGTTTTTCATGATAGAAAAAACAAACAACAGAAAACTGCCAATGTTACCAAAAAGTTAATGATTTTTTCGAACCTCAGCCTTGAGACGGGCATTCTCAATTTTCAGCTGTTGCTCCTCTGTAGCTACAGAGGCATCCTTGCTAGAGGTAGCGAAACCACAATTAGGACAAGCAGCTTTCTTGATTGTCTCCCTCAAGCTCTTGTTTTCATCGCGCAGTTTGTCCATTTCAGTTTTCAGCAATGAATTTTCATGGCGCTCCTGTATCGCCTGCCATATCCATCCACATGAAAATTCAGGTACAAGAAACATCAAATAGTGTTTTAAAAAAAAAAGGAAAAAAAGAAACATCAAAAGGGTGATTTTACATTCACGAAAACTGATTTCCCAATTCCCATTAAATTGACAATGACATGAAAACTATAGCAGTATTTGAACTTTTCATTATATCCCCTGCTAGTTGCTATTTCTAAAATGGTTTTGTATACTAGCACTTTGCAAAAACATCTTTTAAAAAATGGAAAAATCGTTCTTACGGGTACTTATTTTAGAACAAATGCATTTTTATTGTTCAAAAACATAATTAAATTTCCTTCGAACAAATGAGTTCTCTGTTATTTTCAAAACGTTCTTATAAGTTTCAAAAACTGTCAACCAAGCAAGTTTTATAGTGTTAAGCAAAACTGGCTTTTAAACCACTACGAAAGATGATTGTTTGTTTCTAGAAACATGAGAAACAAAACGAAAAAACGAGCAGGAACTTAAGACATTGGTCATATGATTAGAAACTAGTTACAACATGATATCGTTATACCTTGATTTGAGTTCGACGATTTTGAAACCAAAACTTGACTTGTCTAGGAGCAAGGCCTAACTGCTTGCTCAGTTGCTGCCTTTGCTTCTCATCAGGATGTGGTGATTCTTTAAAAAGCCTGGCATATTTATTTTCATACAAAATTAATGGAATCTAATTAACAATTTCTGTATAAACTACATGGCAGGCATTTCAGAATGAGACAAAAAGTGAAATGGTAAACAAGCAGGTGAAGAACACAATAATTTATTTATGTAGAATATTCTCTTAGTATTTTATTGGTTTATTTATCAGCTTCCTTGTTTTTAATTTTATTTTTATGACAAAAAGGGTAATTAATAAGAAGCACTTTTTTTAATAGGCTTCTTTATGGAGCTTTGTCATAAATGAGAATCTTTTGTGTTTGCGAGTGCTTTACACATGATAAAGGGTTTCCTTTTTAGGCTCCCATGGATGGATTGATTCACACACGAATCAACTCATTGGGGAATCAAAGTATAGCTGTTTTTTTTTTTTTTTGAATTTCTTTTTCTGCAATCAGTAAAGTATTTTTTTCCTTGAGAAATTCTAAGGTGTCCCCCATCGTACGTCATGCTCAATCGTAAAATATTATTCATGGAAATGGTGGATATTATACCATTTTGTATTGAAAAATATGATGGTGGACATTATAAAAAGTGATTTTGAAAAATGTTATGTGGTGAAAATGATGAAATACGGTATCCCTAGACGAAGAAGGTTTACCATAGTTCTCCCTTTTTCTTTTGGTCTAATTTTTAACTTTCTCGATTTATCGAACTCATGAAAAAGTTTAAGTCCATTTTGAAAAAAGGTCTTAATAACGAATGCCTTTAAAACCCTCACATTTCTTCGATATTATCTGAATTTGTACTTTTGTCCTATAGATTTCACTGTGTTAGGGTCAGTGTTAGGGTCAGTTTACGCAGAATCTAGACTTTCGCGAGGAAATATTATTTGTTAGTTCTTGATGTACTTTTTTTTTGTCAAAGTATGATCCATTCCAGCAAAAGTATGTATAAATTTGTAAGTCTTGGGAAATATATATATTTTTTCAACAAAAGCTGAATCTTTTTCTCAGAAAAGACAAAAAAAAAAAAAGGTCTACAAAAAAGCCATACATGTCATTGATTACTGAGCTCATTCCTCAACGAACTCCGAGTTGGAAATTAACTAGCGATGGATCGTGCATGTCATTGATTATTGCACATCCAACACTCCTCATATTCTGTGTATCAGAAATGGAATTTATGGATATCGCAACAATATTCACCTATTGCATTAACAAATGTACGACTATACCCTTTCCATGACTCACAAATTTTAACGAGTCAACTAGGGAGAAATCCTGAATCCTGTGTCGACTCACTAAAATCACCTCAACATTCTTCGTTCTCCTAGATTTTTTTGTCATTATTTTTGTAGAAAATATATTTTGGTAACTCAATAGCCGTTATTCCGTCCCTAAAAATGACCGAAAAATCTGAGGACGAGTCCTAACATCAACAAAATTCAATTAAAATTGGAACAAAGCTCCATATGATTGTATGAATTTTGTATTCAACCTAAACTAAAGATTTTGTGGAGAAGTATTTCAGTGCCGAGCGGGGTATCGCGCGTGGCGGTAACCGTCGCACATCTCTGCAGTCCAAGATACTTTTAGACAGTGTAGTTTTCAAATACACTCTTACCCGTAAGAATATATAAGAACCGTCCAAAATACTTTTCAACCGTTGAGATGGGGCATTACGGTGTACCCGCCGAGCACCTAAATTTTTTTGGATTTGTTGCGATTCCTTAGTCTTCATCGTTGCCAGACAATTACTTTGGTTGTACGGAAAAATGCATTGACAAAGGACGACATTAATTTTTGTAGCGAAAAAAAACCCACATGCTAGAAATCAGATTTCTTAATTATGGGAGAAAAAGTAGCCCAAAAATTACAGTAATAAGTCGAATATTATATTTTTTTTAATTGAAAACAAATTTTGGGTAACTTTTTCTAGTAACATTCTTACCATAAAAGAAAAGAAAAAGGGGAAAAAAAAAACAGAGAGGAAAGAGAAACTCACGCTTCCATTTCTCTGATTTGCTCAGCAGTATGCCTGTGGTACTTTTTCCTCTTCTTTTTCTTGTTCTTATCGCCGCCGTCTCCATCTCCGCCGTCCCCCTCCTCGTCCTCCCCATCACCGCCGTCGAAATCCAATTCCTCCGACCTCGATCTTGCATGCCCCGAATTCTCACTGCTAATCTCCACCGTCTCCTCTCGTCTCCCTCCTCCACCACTCCCCTCCTCTCCCTCCTCCACCTCCATATTAGCCGCCGCCGCTGCCGCCGCCGCCCCATCTCGAAATATCCCAGCCTTTTTACAAAATATTAAAAAAAACAGCCATTAGATACACATGCATACGCTCCTGTACCGACATGGTGTTGTATTCCTCTTCCATCGTGTATTCAGCCACGTAACCATATTTCGAGATTCTCGTAACCACACCTAGTACGTTATCAGAATCTCGAGTGACTTTGTGGCTGTAAACGATGCCACAAAGTTATATCTCGAGATTCTCGTATTTTGATAATACAAGAATCTCGAGTACTTTTTATGGGTGAAATGAACAAAAAATTTATTCATTTCACCCACACAATCACTTCACGAGATTCTCGAAAACTCAGAGAATCTCGCCTAATCTGATGAGTTCCAATGAGCAAAAACATTGATCTACTAATCTGAGATTTCATGACTGAAAAAAGCAAACGATACACAAGATTTGAGTACACAAACAAAACCAAACAAACATGAAACATTGAAGAAGAAACACAAAATGAAATTGAAGAAATCGAGAATAACTTACGAGACTGAGGGAGAGAGCAGGGGAGGCGAAGAAATCTTTGGTACGAGAATTGGGAGGACGAGGAGGAGGAGGATTGTTATTATTATTTGACATGTCGACGACGCCCATGGCAGTTCTAGCCATCTGCTTTCGAAATGGGGCTGTTTTTATGGGGATATGGTGGTTTTGTATTGTAGAGAGAGAGAGAGAGAGAGAAGGGGAAGGTGGGGTCAGGTTGATTTAAGGATATAAAACAAAGAAAGCAACTCAGAAGAGAGAGAGAATATGGTTCATCACTGTAATCTCAGAATCAGAAGATTAGAGAGAGAGAGAGAGAGAGAGAGTGGGGGCTGGTAGGAGTTGACCGTTAGATAATCTGGAGAGTACATGGAGGGTTTATATTTATATTTATGTTGACTCAACTAACTTTATAAAGCAGTTGTGGCTCAAGTTTTATAGCTCCAACTGATTTTACAGGTTTGGCTTATGCATGGCTTATGGCTTGGCTTGGCTTGTAGTAATTCGGCTGAAAACATCATCAGCTTTTTTTAAGCTAAAATATTCATGTACTGTGTGTAAATAAAAAGGAACTGTTTGTGGATACCTTTCTTCGATTTGCATCAACTCCAAAATGATGTTTATGGATCACATTTGTGAGTGTCTGTATGTAAGTATTTGTGCGTGGTGATAGAATTTTTTATTTTGCAACGTAGTAGTATATGCGGAACAAAAATTTCATTGGAATCACACGCTCCATTTTGATGAGGAAATGTTCGAATCGGTTTGAGAACACGATGATCACTTTTTAAATGATTAATTTCATTAGTTTTCTTGGCCGCGTCACTTAAAATTGTAGCGAAATTACTTTTCTGCAACCACAGTACTGCATTGTACTCAGCGTACATGGAGTTTTAACTTTTAGGTATTGAAAATATTGCTTATAGACTCTAGTTCTAATACTCCCTTAAAATGCTACAAGGGTTTGGATGAGAATCGAGAGCTTTAGTGAGTTGTTGTCATGATAATAGAACGTGGTCCGGATAAATTAACCCAATACCCTGATATATTGAAAATCAAATTGATTTTTCATTGTTGTCGGAGATTTGAAAAAGTAACCGAAGTGATGAGTATTTGAATCAAAATATTAAGGTACAACCAAAAAAAAAAGTGATAAAGTATTTGAATATTCTTATCTTTAGGGTTCACATTGCCAATTTGTGATTGGAAGGGAAGAAATGTTAAGGAAGCGGCTGTCTGCGCCGAGCCAATACAGATTGAAGAAATCTGGCTGACTCTTCTCCTCCCAAAAGGAAAAACGTCCTTCAAGTCAAAACGCACTTTCAAAACTGACACTCAAACACACATTGCGGCAATTTTGGGATATCGGGTGAGTACTATGTGGCCGTGTCTGAGCATGCATTTTGATCGTCTAAAATATTTTTGAATAGTTCGGATTTAAAAGAGAGAGAGAGGAGAGAGAAGGGGAATAAATTCTGCCGTAACACTTTTGGATAATCGAATTAAGTGCTCAAGTAAAGCCACGTGGCATTGGGAATGTCACATTTTTAATTGTGAATAATGTGTGAAGAGAGAGAGGACCCCAATTGTGCAACACCTTCCACGAATATAATAAATATAAATATATGTGTTTTTGTGTGTCTGTATATCCTTTAAAGAGTTGAAAGTAGTGAATGCAATTAATGGATTTGCCTCCAAGCTTCTCCCGTAATATAATATGACTATTCTCTTCATGTAATCATGGTGGGTGTACAGACTTCAACTTAAAAATAATGTAGTTTTTCATGAAAATAAAGAAAAAATAAAAAAAATTACTAAGACATCAATGACTTTTTAAATTTATGGAAAGAGTTGTAGAAATTTTTCTTAAAAAATATTTTGTATTATTTTTAAGTTCTCATTTTGCAGACCAAATAAAATATTTTAAGACGAATAGAGTATATGATGAATTAGGATACATTTTCTCTCGTCCATCACCACGTTGTCAAGGTCATTTGTGGGTGTAGTTCGATGATCAATACCATTAATTTTTTAAAACACATTGAAAACATAAACTATTTGAAAATCGTCTTACTCGGGTATTAATGAATACATTACTAAAAAAAAGTATTTATCATAGACTACATGAACATCTATTTTGCCAAGTTTAATGCTTTTCAAAATCCTATTGAGATGGATTTTATTAATATAGTTGATAATCTCGTAACAAACTCCATAAATGAGCAGTTTTCACCATCAATTTAGGTCCGGAAAGAGCCCGTAAATAGCGCGGCAAAACTCTACGGGATAGAGCCCACACCCTAAAACATGAATGAGTTAAAAAAGGAAAAAAAAATTAAGACAAAGTTTACAAAAATAAATATCTTAGTTATTTGCACAAAAAAAATTAAAATTTTGCTAAACAAATTGACACAAGGAACTCATGAACCCACATGGAATAGTCATTTTCATAGTTGTTGGAGTATTATAGTAAGTGCAACAAGTTCTCTAAATGGCAACTTTAGGTAAAATACCTAAGCAAAATCCAAGGATTATGGTGCATCAGTCTCTGAGGTAAAATACATTTTCCTTATTTTTGCAACAGTGCTTAGGTATTTTTAGAGAAGCATTATTTACGAGATTTTCCTTTATTTTAATCACTTCTCTCTCACCCTTCCCCCTCTCTCTGCTCACTTTACAATAGTTTATATTATTTGGTAAGAATGGGAAGGAAAATAGAGAGAATTATTGGTAGGGCTGTCAACGGTCCGGTTTGGTGTGGATTGGAATGAATCGGAGAACCGAACCAAAAGTTTACGGTCCAATGAAAGGTAATTCGTGTCGAAACCAAAAGTTTACGGTTCGGTTCCAAACAATCAAAAAACTCATTGTTCGGTTCACGTCACCATCCACGAATTATTAAATTCCGCAAAATAAAAAAATAAATTCCACATTCCAAATTCAAAACCAAAACCAAAATAAAAAAACACAGATTTCCACAGTCTAACACAACAGGTTGGCTTTTTAACAGTAGAGCACCGCTCGCCGAATAATCCATAGACAGGTGACAGAAATCTTTGGTCGTATGAGATTCACTAGCAAAATGGGATAAGAAAAATGTTATTGGACACAGATAAATGTTAAATGGGCACAGTACCCATTCGCAGACTTCATCAAGCACTCAATAAAGACAAACTATTTCATTCATAGAGAAAAAAACGTCCAATTAGCATAAATAAACAGAAAATCTACCATCAGATTAAAGCAAGTACCACACAATATAAAGAAAACCACACAATACAAAGGATACCCTTTAGGGTAAATAATTAAGAATAATATGTTAAATTATACTCCCTCCGTCCCTTTTATAATGTGTACATTTCTATTTTGGGTTGTCTCTTAATAAGTGTGTGTTTTGAAAAGTTAGTGGGTACATTTTCCATTTTGCCCTTAAAAGTAGATTCCTTTTTAAAAAGTTAGTGGGTATTATTATATTGATAAAGGTAAGTAATGAAAAGTAGATGTAAAAGTTATAAAAGTTGATGTGAGAGAAAAATAGTTAGAATTCTCAGGTAACACACTTAAAAAGGAACGGAGGGAGTAATTCTTATCCCAAAAATTATATATATATATTTATAAAATTCTCACGGTCCAGTTCGGTTTATCCACGGTTTATTTATGAAAATCCATGAA
The DNA here is from genome assembly GCA_036023075.1 of Gaultheria prostrata. Lineage (NCBI taxonomy): Eukaryota > Viridiplantae > Streptophyta > Magnoliopsida > Ericales > Ericaceae > Gaultheria > Gaultheria prostrata. The sequence goes on along the minus strand of JAXBDA010004408.1, from coordinate 17,748 downwards.
TTGAACCACGAAGCACGGTTTCCTAATTTTTCCAATTTGTGTCCGGACCATTAATCTACGAATCCAATCCAAAATTAACGTTCCGGTTCGGTTCGGTCCGGATTCGCGAATTTTTTTACAGCCTTAATTATTGAAGTGTTAAAAAAAACGTGACTAACCAAAATAAAAGTGTGCACTGTTCATTGGCTTCTTTTTTTTCGGTTTTTGGCTAAAATTTTACATAATCTACAGATCTTACTCTTTGTTCAGGAAAATCTGATGAGACTTTGAAGAAGAAAATAAGGAGAATTACCGGACAGTGGCACCAGGGGTAAAAAATTACATTTTGCTGGTGTACTTTTTGAAAATCACCAAGTCATGACAAGCAAAATAAATATTTCATATACATGGTATTTTAGATGTGTACTGCCCACAATACCCCTTGTCTCTCTCTCTTCATTGATACAGATACTTGGTTCGTTACTTTTCATGGTGCAAATTTATTTATGTAAGTTGCAATAGTGAGGAGGAAAGATGCAGAATTTTACATGCCAAGGTGCAATATTAGCAATCTCAGTGCAGAAATTTATTTTTTGACCAACTTGGTTCGTTACTTGTCATGGTGCAAATTTATTTATGTAAGTTGCAATAGTGAGGAGGAAGGGTGCAAAATTTTACATGCCGAGGTGAAATATTAGCAATCTCAGTCCAGAAGCTTAGTTTTTTGACCAACTCTGTTCGTTCTAACATGGTGCAAATTTATTTATGTAAATTGCAATACTGAGGAGGAAGGGTGCAAAATTTTACATGCCGAGATGCAATATTAGCAATCTCAGTCCAGAAACTTATTTTTTTGACCAACTCTGTTTGTTCAGTCATGGTGCAAATTTATTTATATAAGTTGCAATAGTGAGGAGGAACGGTGTAAACTTTTACATCTCAAGATGCAATATTAGCAATCCCAGTCCAGACGAGGGTATTTCGGTCAACAGGAAAATGGGTACTATGTATATGCAAATAAAATTTTCCATTTCATGTTGGGAGCAACTTTCAAAAACTATACCATTGAACGGCAATAATTTGCCCCTACTGCCACTGTCGGGTAATTTGCCCTTGAAAATATCGGCCATCAGATTCCTCGGCAGCATCACATATTTTCACACGCAAATTGTTCAGAACCAATTAATGCTTTTGGATTTCATTAAATGCCTCTATGATAAATGGTGCTAGTCTTAGGTCTACCCAATAAAGAAAGCCAAGCTGAGTCAAATGCCTCGTTAATTTCACAGGTGACAGGACAAACTTTTTTTTGTCTCTACGGTTAGGGTTGTAGAGAGCAGCTAAACTTCAACTATTTTCTTCTCCAGTCCGGTTAAAACAGGTCATTCATGCTTCACAGAAGTTTTCGGTTTTCCTTTGATTCCAAGGCTGTGTTTGGCTTCTTCTGTAGTCTTGATTGGATCACCTAGAGCGGTTTATGCAATTTCGATGGTTCAAATTTGTTAAATTTTGGTCGTCAAAAAAGTAATTTTGACGGTTTAGATTTGTTAAAAGTCCTCTCCGGGTAAGGATGGATTCATTGCAAATTAACTTATACCGGTGGGTTTGCTTCCCATACAATTGACCAAGATTTGACTCCCGGTGTCAAACTACAAGAAAGTAATTTTTTGTGAATCCCCTAATCCCGGCATTGATGATCTGCCTTTGACCAAACATGAGAAGGAATTAATCGAGATGCGCGTAAACTGATCTAGACACTCTTACCATCGAATCAAAAAGGGAAACAAATAGATTGCTTACAGGTGCACAGAGAATTTGGTTCATTGCTTGATGGATCTAATTAATTTCTTACTCCAATTTGGATGGTTAAGCCCAATCAATGACAAAGATGACAAATAGCTTCATTCGTCCTATATTTTCCTTTCATGTGCTTCACTCCTGAAATTGTACATTTGGTAGTTAAGAATGGTAGATATAAAACAGCAATCACGTGTACCAAACAAAGCCCAATTAATAAATACTAGCATTGAATCATCCGATGTTCCTTTTGGAGCTCCCTCTCTACTTTAATGTTCTTTAATCTTTGCGTCCTGTTTGCCTCCTTTTCATCCATTAACGAAAAAGCAATGCAAGAAGCAACCAATATTGAATAGTACTTGAATAAATGGAAAGGAGAAACCCATCAAAAATAACACATGGGTTATTGGGGTAGGACATAAACCAGAAATCTTTGTTCAACTTCTGTCGATAACATTTCGACTCACTCGATACAAAACCCGATTTGCAAGAATGTGTTGTTGATCGTAACGTGCCACATTCAAAGATACGAGGACGTTAGAAGTTAGAATTTTAGTTAACTTATTAGGCTACTTAGAGTAGTTAAACACAACTTAAATCATTATTGTTATATTCTATTTGACATAGAAATTCAATGAGGCTTGTCATGTATTAAAATGAAACAATAGGGGATTCCTACAACTAGGATATGAGAAGATAACCTCATCCAAAACTAGAATCTTTCTTTGCTTGCTTTGTTTTCAAGTTTATTATTAATGGTTTCTTATCAATCAAGTCATGTGTGTAGGAGCTGAAGGCTAAGATTCAAAAACTAGGGACAAAGTTAAACAAAAAGGCACTGATATTGTGAAAACTTAAGAAAAGAGGAAACTTAGCACAATGAGGTGATCATAAAAGGCAAAAAGTACAACAAAAAGGAGAAGGAAAGGGGTCAAAAGAAGTATTATAATAACTTTCAACCACCTTTGTTAAATTGGTGTTTAGGAAAGATGTTTGCACTTGCAACCTTCATTTGGAATTGACCATGAATCCACCTTAACAGGAGAATGGAAAAGGAACGAACATGTCCATTGTATATACAGCTGATGACCTAAATTAACAGTAAACTACAAAGAGCACATATAATAAGCACAAACTCCTAACCCCGAGGATTGGCTTAGTGGTCAAAACATGGGACTTAGGTTTGCTCCCCCTTAAAGTCTCATGTTCGAAACCTCTTTAGGTGCTTTCAACTCCTTCGGGGGCAGTCCATACGAAGCTTTGCTCCTGCTTTAATTGGGCTCCCCACAAGTGGATGGTAAGATTAGTCGAGGTGCACGTAAACTGACCCGAACACCCATGCTATAACAAACAAGCACAAACTCCTGTAAAAGGATGTATACCTTCTAAATATCTTGCTGCTAGCTAGTAATTTGACTTGGTATAAAAAATATTACATCGAAGTTCGAAAGGACAGTTAATCAGTAATTATGGTTTCTATGATTTGATGATCTGTTACAAAAAGCTTGATGATGATACAGGCTATTGATAACTTTTTGCATAGTACTTCAAACATATTTCTACTGTTCTACAACAACATTCAGATTAATTTGGTGTAAGACAACCCTTAAAATTGTAACTTTAGAGCCCCTGTACAAGCCAACCTTTGGACTTCTAAGCCAACTACTCCAAAAATAACTGGAGTCTACAAATATCACCCATCAAAGGAGAAGTCATTTGCTCAAACACATGTAAATGCACACATGACATAATTGGTAATTTGCTAACGGAGATAGGCCGCATAAATATGCACACAAACATTGATACAGATATAGGACACGATAATTCTAAAATGATATGGACACGGACACTTCGGAAGACGCGTCAATATATGTCTTTGTGTGTGCGTTTATGTGTATTTGATATTTTTTAATTTGAAGTGGTTAGCCATATGAATATTGACTTCAGAAACAACCACAACTATTATTACAATATGTAGTTTTTGTCTTGTCTATATTGGGATTTTTTGATTTACATTTTTTCCCTTCTGCCATAAAATAGTACTCAGTTAAAGCCCTAACTAAGTTTTTAAATCATAAATTGCCCCGTGCCATGTCCCAATCCATGCTAATTTAAGACACGCATGTCCTCAACGTGTCCCCATTTTAAAAGTTGATAAAATTAATTACATTTTCCACCTAGCGTATTCTCAGCGTGTCGTGTTTATCCTATGTGTCCAACACGGATACATCGACCAATTAAGTGTGACGGTTCTTCATAGGTAATTGGCACATGCCAAATTTAAACATGACAAATATTGGATTAGAAATTTCCAGTCAGCTAGCTAATGCGAAAAAACCTAACACGACAAGCGAGCCTCGGTAACCGCCATGGAAAATTCGAGTCAAAAGTGGATGCCAAACCTGGGATTCAGGATAACAAAGTGAAAAGGTGAAAAGAACATGTTTTATAGAAGGGCTTCTGAAAAAAATACTGAACCAAAGATCTATGGCTATCTATACCTTAGAGACAGTTAGTTGTTGAAGAGTAGATGAAAATGGTGGTTTTGGAAGGCAGGTGAAAAGACACAGCACCAAATAATTCATATACAATATTGAAGTGATCCTCATAATGGAAAGGAAATGTGGAATAAATGCTCATGAAATTACATGGAGGAGGTTTTTCCTAAGGAGACTTGATGAGTGTCCGTACAATTTTTTATGTCACTCATTCATGAATGCCATTGCTTTACAATATGAGGTCATTCAAGTTTCAAGGAGGGAATTTGATTCTCTCCCTTCATTTGTCCCTTCTTAGTTATTGAACTAATTAAGAAATTTAAATCCTCACCTGCTCTCTCTCTCTCTCTCTCTCTCTCTCACACACACACACACACACACACACACACACATGCACAAAGATTTAGCTATATTGTGAATTAATGAATAAGCTTCATTGATGCATCAGTCAATCAAATGATGAAAAAAATATCAACCAGATACAACTCAATACAGCATATACTATCTTTTGTAAATATTGAAATCAGAATCTAATTAGAGCAGAATCAACTTCATAGTGGTTGTTTTATCAATTAAACTTGCGAACATGAATGTGTAAACTAATGCTTCGCGATCATAGCAGATCATAAACATCGAACTACATCTATGAAATGCCAGTTTTCTGCAGGCTTGATGATAGTTCTACAAAAGTAAAGATGCTGTTCATAGTAAGACTTGTTTAGGCTATGTCAGTTTAATTTTCATTCCGATGTTATAAAACAGAGAGAAATCAAACCGGGGGGGAATGAAGATCATGCCAAACCAAACCAAACTGAGCCTTATGTCCCAAATCAATTGGGGTCGGGGGAATGAAGATCATGCCAAATGAGAAAAATACAGAATGTTAAAATCAATATAATAAGCACATAAATCATATCAAACAGATCCTTATATAGTATATAATAAGTAAGATACTCCAAAAAAATCTAAAATAGTCTTTAGTTAAAATTGATATTTGAAGTTAACATTTATCATTCCAGACAATAAGTGGGGAGAAATTGATGGACCACATTGATGACCAAAACAATAATATTGAATGGAAAGAAATGAAAGCAATAAATCTACCATTCCACAACTAACTCTCATTCCACCATGTCAAATAAGTACTTCTCATCTCTATCTTGAAATTTCTCTTCTTTGTTTCTTCTTGAAATTTCTCTTTTGGATAGTAAGGTGATTAGGACTTCACAACAATTGCTTTTGTAACCATGACATGCAATTCACGATTGCAAACAGTTATGGCAAAGAATTAGCTTTTCAACTTATGCACAGAACTTTATTAACATCAGAATGATGTTTAAGCAACAATGACTCAATGAGCAGGAACAACGTCTCAAAAAGTAGATGAAACCCTACAAAAGCGTAAGATGACAGAAAAACACCACTTAAACAAACTTCGGAATGGCCGTGGCTATCCATACAATGACCTTGCCGTTGGCCACTGGTCATGTAGTAGAACCTTATGCTATGAGATCCTAAGTTCGAGCTGATTTAAAAACATCATCACCCCTTATACTAATCGAACTCGTTAACCCGCTACTACCTTATCATGCATCATAATAAAGAAATCAATGAAAATGCAAGATTGATTTGCTATGCTTGGCACATAGTCTGTCTCTTAAACTTTGATGGGGGCTCAACTGAGCCTAACTAGTTGACGTACACTCAAACTTTTTCTAGAACAACGAGTCTCTAGAAATAACCCCATGTCGCTAATATCTATCAGATTCGATACTGACCAAGTTCTGGTAGCTTATTCCTAGTCATGAAGGCACCAGTAACCATCAGCTTATTGGAGGGGTTGTACAACCAAGTGTCTTTAAAAGCTTTAAACATTTGACGTATTGGATTTCGCCCAATCAGTTTTGGGGAGCATGAAGAAGGTGGATAGAATATTGAGGTCTATTTGTTTTCACCAACATCTTAACAAGATTTATGATTATCGACTTACATTGGGAAAATTCTGCACTTGAGATGTTCATGATGTGAAACAGCAGCCTAGAAAACCAACAGGATGCCAATTGTGTATAAAATTGCATTCTTGGCCTTCATGGTTTAGGTTAATGGCAAAGGCTATCTTGGTGGGAAGAAATACCACTTCCGGAAGTGTAATTGACCAGAAAGTCTTCTAACTGGTCTGCCCTACAATCAACGGCCTTTTAGAAAGTTCAGATTTGGGAGATATCCCACAACAGTTTGGACATGACGAGCAAGTCTTTCTTAACTAGGGTATTTCCTAAAATCAAGGAGCTTCCTAAAAGTTTGGATTTGAAAATTATCCTGAAATTAATTCTTGAATTAGCATTCTTTTTGCTAACTTCTTCTTGTACTGGAGATAACCACCGGCCTAGGTCCTAAGAAACTTGGTCATTTGAAGTTAAATGGAATTCTAAAGTTGAAATTTTTCTTTATCATTATTTACCCAAAAAAAGTTTTCTTTATCACATCCATTGGGAAGAATTAGTGGATAGACTCATCCATTGAAGAGTATCTTGCATGCTTATTTTGTAATTTACTAATGGCTTCTTATCAAACAAGTCTAGTGTGTCAGAGCTGAATGGCTAAGATTCAAACGTTACGGTTTAAATTAAGAAAAAGGGATTGATACATTGAAAAATTAGATGAGAGGAAAAGTTAGAAAAATAAGGTGGTCATAGAAGGAAAAAAACAAACCAAAAAGACAAGAAAATGTGTCAAAAGAAGTAACTATCAACTACCTTTGTTAATTTGGTGTTTAGGGAGTCATGCACTTGGAATCTACATTGGGAATTGACATGAATCCAATTAGCAGAAAATTACAGAAGGAGAGAAAAATGGAGTATGTAAAGAAAAGTAGAAAACTAAGGAACTAAATTTAACGGCAAATTGCAGACAGCAATAAACAACTACAGACTCGTCTTAAAAGTTGAATTTGTGTTTATTCCAACTTAAGCGTTTTAATTCTTATTTCTTCCATTTTTTCTATCCATCCCAAGTTATAACTTTCCTCAGAACTTAGGGTAGAAGTAGAGATCAAAAGGAAAGAAGGCAAAGACACACCCACCCCACCCAGCCATCTTAGTTCAAAAATATTTTAACACAAAATCCAGATAAATTAGATTACGCTAACCCTTAATATTTCAACTTTAGAGCCGTCAGGCTAGGTTACCTTTCAAATTCTGAGGCAACTAGTCCAAAAATAATGAGAATTTCGTCATATGGCAAAGGAAAAAATTATGGGTACACCATTCAGGCACACTAAACTGACTCTTACATGGAAGAGTTTAACTCTTACATGAAAGAGTCCAATTCTTCCACGTAACCGTCAGCTGGTGTGCATTTGGTGTGCATGAATGGTGTACCCATAGCATTGTTGTATTGCAAATCAAAGGACAAGTCCTTTGCTGAAAACCATGTCATGGAACAAAGTCCAACATAGTAAATTGGTTACGCTAAGACCAACATAATGATGCTCAACTAGAAATTTCCAGCAAGCAAGGTAATGTGGAAATCATAACACGGCACGCGACCCTTGGGAATCTCCATGAAAAATCATGTCAAAGAAAGATGCCAAGCACAACTAATATGAAAGTTGTAAGAACATGCTTTTTAGGAGGGCTTCCAAACGAACTAAAACTGTATTCCTATTTGATAGATAGTTAGTTGTTGAAGAGTAGATGAAATGGTGGTTTTGGAAGGCTGGTGAAAAGATACACCACCATACAATGCATGCAACATTAAAGTTATCCTCTTTGCAAATAGGAAACATATGCTCATGAAATTATATGGAGGAGGTTTCCCACCACCCCCCCTAGACTTGATGAGTGTCCGTACATTTTCTATGTCACTTAATCATGAGTGCCAATGCTGTACAATATGAGGTCTTTCATGTTTGGTGGAGGGAATATAGTCCTCTAGCTTCATTTGTCCCTTATTATTTGTTGAACCAATGATGAAGTTTAAATCTCTCTCTCTCTCTCTCTCTCTCTCCCGCGCACAAGCGCAAGCGCGTGCACACGCATGTGGGCATAAAAAAATCCAAGGAATGAGCTTCATTGATGCATCAGTAAATGAAATGAGCAACAAACCAACTAGTTAAGAATCAGTATAAAACATCGTAGTGGGAATCAAAGTAGCTTAGAATCAGGTTCCGATTACTTTCGTTATGAACCAAATTTGCATACATATATCTATAACTTCTCTACGGATCATAGCAGAGAATAAGTATTGAATGGCCTCAATAAAATACCAGATCAATTCAGTTCACATGCAGATACAGTTTAGCGTTGGCTAAATGTCATTCCAAAAGTGAAAACTGAAAATCACACGTTACGCATCAAGATAATTTATGTAATAAAAATATGCTAATAATTCCTGCTAATGAATTTTATTATACAGTCATTTTTCAAGGTAATGTTTGGCAGTCCCCAAAAAGTAGTGACAGATTGGACCACAATGATGACCAAAACAATAATATTAAATGGTAAAGAATGAAAAACAGAAACTAACATTTTCCTTACCAACAAAATAGTGAGGATTGATGGTCCAGACTGATGCCCGGGAAAAAGATACAGAAAGGGAAAGAAATGAAAAGAAAACTCTACCATTCCACAACTAACTCACATTCCATGCCAAACAAGTCATGTTCATCTCCTACTTAAAGTTTCTCTCTTGCATGCGTAAGTTGAATGGGTTCCGCTTCCACTAGTATTGTTTCGTAATCAGAACATGGACTCACATTCTTGTATATCTATGCTATAGAATTAACTTTTCAAGCTATGTACAGAACTACATTAACAGTGAACTAGGGTTTGAAGCAACAGTGACTCAATGAGCAGGAACAATGTCTCAAAGTAGATGCATGACACCCTGGAGCTAAGGGAACCAAACAAAAACTGAAAGAAAAACACTACTAAAGGAAATTCATCTAGGCACCGCAATGGCCAGATCATAATAGGATCTGAGCCATCATTCTGGACTCAAAACAAATCATACAGCGATTCTAGCACAGCAATACAACCTAACTAGGGAAGCTCGGTTACCCTGTTCTACGGGGACTTAGCAACTGTCCTAGCATGTTGAGGGAAAATTTCCTCTTTCTCACCAAAGGTGAAGGGGACTTAGCAACTATCCTAGCATGTTGGTGGAAAATTTCCTCTTTCTCACCAAAGGTGACGGCATGTGAATGGGGGAGAATTTGAAAGAAACATCATAACAAGAAGCTAACAACAAATCTCCCAAAACAAACCACAGGTTAAGCGAAATGTGTTTTACTTACCTTTGCAAAGCAAGACTCTCACATTGCATGGCCTAATCCCTGGGATCTCTTAAACTTTGATGGAAACATAATGCACCGAAGTGTCTAAGCATTAGGGCATTCTCACCATTGTTCACTTTTGGGGTTTAGTTCTTCCCAAAACAGTGGAACATGGTATGAAAGCCTTGGTTTTTAGGAAGTCTTAGGTTGGGGTCACTCCAGTTACATTTGTTCCCTTCTCCCTCTTGCATTTTGTTTCTCTACATGCAGGGCCGGCCCAAGGGTAAGCCCCACAAGCCTCCGGGCTGGGGTAACCAAACAAGTTTCCCTAAGTAATACAAACCGTTGGCCTCATTCGTTGGTCACCTAACGATAGTGTATTTCCGCATGGGCAGAGTTCGACTCCCAATGCCTCCCTATTTTTTTTGCGTCTGGCATCGTTTAGTTTTGATTATGGCATCTTTTAGTGACCCTCCTTTTCTTTCCCCCCCACCCCCCCCCCCCTCCCCTTTTTTATTAGCAGGCACTCTTTCCCTTCTTTTTTTCCTCTCTATTTTTGTTACTTTTCTCTCCACCTAAATGTACAAACTCTTTCATAAATGTGTAAAACCACACAAACTGGTGGTTTTACGTGTATTTGGGTAAATATGTGTGTATGTTTGGCGTGGTTCTAGACTTTATATTTTGTCCCTACCAATCCACAATATTACAAAAACCACATTACTCAGTTACTAATTTTGCATTTGACAAACACAGTAGTAATGTAGAAGTGATATGTTCTTACATTTGGATGAAAAATTTAGATCGAGCTAACACAATTTATGAGTTTTTTTCACAAAAATCATAGTTAAAATATGACGATACTTTCTTATTTCCTTGAAAAGACTTACAATTACTATATCTCTTTGTGTTTATCTTTTATAGTTGGTATCCTTTTAGTTTGTATTATTGTAATTTGTAATTTTTTTAAAAGAACTCTTGAACATGTAGGGAGCACAAAATTTGGGAGTTTGCTATGGCTCCCTAAAATGTTAGAGCCGCATTGCCGATTACAATTGCTTTGGCGAAGAGGAGTTTTCTAAGTTGAAGTTGTTAAAAACTTACGTTCGTACTACCTTATCATATGAGAGATTAAGTGGATTGATTATAATTTCAATTAAAAATGATTTCTTGCATAAGTTGAAGTACGATAACACAATTAAAAATTGTGATTTTTTTTACGTAATTCAAAGTAAAAGAACAATGTAACCTTGATTCTTTTTAAATTTTTTTTTTTTAACTTGCATGTCTTTGTTTTTTTTTTTTTCCCCCCCAAAGGAAGACGGGTTGCATGTGAGAAGGGTGTTGGATTTAGTTGCATGACTATAAGATGACTTCAAAGAGGGATCCTTAAATACACTAAATGCCTAGAGGTAAAACTAGATATTAGGGGAGTGTGTACAATTTTCAAAACTTTTCAGCAATAGATTCTAGATACAACGGTTAACAACATGGTTATCAAAAGATACTAACCCTAATAAGGTTCAAACTTGAAATCCTATTGCCTTTTCTTTGTTCACAAAGTGAGGAACCATCTCTTCTTGATTTTTAGGATATGTAGGACAGCCAAATCGAAGAACTTCAAGATGGAGAATCATGCATGCTCATTTCATGCTAGAAGTGATAGCGGGTAGATAATAAGCCGCCATCTCATAATTGTTATGCAGCTTTTCCTTGTTACACATGAAAAGGAAGAACAATTCATGGCAAAAATGTTCAGTCACCGCCTTTCAACATCTTGTGTCATTTCTTCGGGTGAAGCCATTTGCAATTCCAACCCAAGGCTATGACCTGAAAAGTTAACCTCATCAAGGGTGATGGTGCAGTTTCTTCTCAGAAGGAAAGCAGTGCTCCATGAAGAATTGCCACTCCCTGTCTTTTAACACTAGAAGAGGGGCAGTGAACAGCTACTTCCACTCAGGAGGAGGGTTGAACCAAGATAAATAAACTTCAGGATAGGTAGACATTGCACCCCACCTGCACTATAGTTTTTGCTTGGATAGATAAATCTTTTAACATCCAAGCGGGGGACTTTTTACTCTAAGTTATCACAAGAAGGGGACACTGAAGACAATAACCTCAAGTGATATTGCAACTCAAAGAGACACCTACTTTGCTGTTCCCCAATCAAACACAAGTACAACACAAAATTGTTGTCACACCTGCGCTACGAAAGTTCCATCAGTCCCTTAAAAGTACCATAGAATATGTTCAGTTTCCAAACCTCTTTTCCCTACTTCTAGCAAGTTCATGTTTTAAGTTGAGTACTGTTGGAGCTTGTCCCAACTCCCATGTTGGATAATCATAATCTCCAAAACCATTATATGAGCCTGGGCATAGTGTTAATAGGTATCTTTCACACCTTTAACTTGGCAACACAACTTTTCCTCTCTGGCTAAACTATAGACACAGCCCATCAACAGTTTGAGCCCAAGACACAAGACTATAATCTAGTCCACATTTCTGTGTAAATTGAAAGTAAATTTCTTCACCACATCTCCAGCAAAACAATAAAGAATTATGAAACTACAACAATTATCTAAGAGAGGCACAACAGCAGGAATTTGGATGCATTAACCATTACAAGTAGTCCGATAAGTTCGATGAATAAAGTCAGAAAGCGTACACGAATACAATATCATACCTCTCTGTCCTGCTTACCGAAAAAATGCATTAGCCTTTAAAGGCAAAGCAGGGTGCACTCCAGACTCCAAAGTAGCACGACCTATTCCATGGGGAAAGTTAGCACATAACTGCATTTTATCCCTTCCTTTCCTCCACTTCCCTACAGTAAAAAAACCCATCTTAGGAAAAGAATGGCGTCCATTGAATACATCAAGCAACTCAAATGACAAAACTTAGGGGCAAAAAAGTAGTACGTAGGCACTTCAAATGGATATTATATCTCTTTCAAATAACTCTTTGTAACTAGCAAGGAAAGTTTACGGACATACTAGTTGTTTGTGATACTTGGCCTCCTTGCCAAGAGATGTCCAATAGGAAAGCATCCTACGTGCATGGTGTAAAGAGGAGCCATACAAAAATGGTACACGAACACCCCTCCCGGGTAAGCGCCGATTTCCTTACCTCAATTATCGACTCATAGAAACCTGCAACAATGAAAACATTAACAGAAAAGATTGACCCACGAAAGATTTTGATTCACTAATGATCCACTTGTACTCTAATGACGAAATACCAACACATCATTCTAGACTCATATATTTTACTAAATTCTAATATGCTTCTTCGCGTCATACTATGCCAAAGGAGAATACAATGGGAGAATGATTTGTACACCCCTCTTAACCTTTAAAAACTAGCTTTGTTTGGAAAATAGGAATAGGAAGGGAAAAGAAGGGAAAGTTTAAAAAATTCCCTTCCCTTTTTTGGTTTGAGAGAGAAGAGATGACAAAATAGAGTATTTAGCACATTAAAGTTTCTCTATTTCGCTCGCATTTTCCTTCTTAATTATGTTCTCTTCTCCTCCCTCTCTTTCCACAAGTTCCAAACGGATAAAGGACACAAAATAGTGTGTCAAAGGCTGCAAGGAGAACTTGAGTATTGTTTCTGAAGTACAATAAAAACGAAACAACTTTTGTGATCCATCTTCTTATGAATGCACTCAAATCTTTCTTGAGTGCTTTGAGAATTGTATTATGTCTAATTTAAAGAACTAAAAAACTAATTTACAATACAAGAGTAAAGAAGTGGAGTCATTACCCTTCTTGAAAATGCAAGATCAAATTTTTTTTTTTTTTTGTAAAGGCGGAGAAAAAAGTACAGACCCCGTTTGAAGACAAATTAACATATCTGTACCCACAGTGATGGACACAAGGGTGTTAAAGCGGGTGCTTGGGCCCCTGCAAATAAAGTTCTATGGGATTGGCCCCTACAAGTTAATGAAAAAACGTTCTTAGAATCCTTATATGAGTGGAAAACATCCCCTAAATTCCAAGCAATCACTCAATTTTTTTGTCGTGTGTATAAAACTAAATGACGCCTATCATATATAGACACAGTCCATGTTCGGTTTGGTATTTTAGAACCGGTTTCTACTTTTTTCCGTGAGGCCCTCAAATGGCAGCCCTCTGTTTGAAATACTACTCTAGTGCATTCCAAAGATTATAGAATATCGTCTATTTGTCCGATCTAGCTAGTAGCAATATAAGATTATAAAATACTCCATACAATTGTCGTGTTATCAAAACAGAGACACATGTGGTTCGGGACCCTTTTGCCCTGTTATGGCGCTTGCCACTGTGTACACACATAAAGATGTAAAGAGAAGATATGAAAATGTCTCACCTGCACTGTGATTTAAACCGGTGTAGAGAAAATCTCAGGTCACATTGATGAATCATGGGCCCATCGGCGGGCAACGCAATGGCCATAGTTGATGGCGATTCAGAATTCGCCATGGGCGATTACTGAAAAGAGTCGATAACGATCGCCATTGATGGTTCTAAGTAGAACCACATGAACTGATTAGTAATTCTAGGGTTTTAGAGAGAGAGGAGGAAGGTAAAGTTAGTTAAGAGTCGTTATGCCAGATCCTCTACGGGCACGCGTATAACTCTAAATACCACCCTCAAATTTCTCTCTGCACCCACCTCATTCATGTGATTCGGGCTTCGGGCCCGGGTCTAAACCAAGTACTCACAGCTGTGTTTTTCTCGAGGGAGATTTACGGGCCCAGCCCATTATTCCCTTTAGGTTGTATTTGAATGACCGGAACTTTGAGTATAAATAAAAATATAATTATTGGAAATCGAAAATTCTTTTGAATTTTCTTGAATAGGAATAGGAATATGATTTCTGGGAATCAAATTCCAAGGAATTGGATACCTGGAGGAATTGCATTTCAGTGTTTGGATTAATTCATTAATCTTACACGAAAAATAATTATTTTGAAAATTTATTAAAGTTAACATTTCCTTTTCTTCATGAATGAGCTAGGAATCTGAGAATGCGATTCTTGGTTGAATATGTCATCAGGAATCACACTATCATTCACGTCTCTGCCAAACGTCGGAATCAGAAAAAGTCAGGCATCCTATTTATGTTTCTGTCTCTTCCAAACGTTGGAATCATGGATAGAAGACATTACATTCTTATTTCCCTTGAGATTACTGTCATCCAAACCAATCCTTAGATCCGACTAAAAATCGATTTGCACGAGCAAGGACAAAAAAATTCAAATGTCAAAAATACCCTGGAAATATTTAATGCATACTTACTCCGTGCGATGTCAACACTTTCTCCCTCCTTGCTTCTATTCGCTTAGTTTCTCGCTTCTATTCGCTATCCTCATCTCTCCTCTTTGTGATTCCTATCTACGCATTACAAAAAGATCGTCCAAAACTCAGCGACTGTGAGAGTTTCCGATTTAATGTAATTACGATTTGTTCTCTGTTTGGAAAAAAAAATTATTAAACGAGGTTTAATCAAGTTGATCTTAAATAATTTGAATTTTTTATTTATCATAAGTCTATTTATTTGGCCAGAGTAATATTGAAGAGATTCCATAAAATATATTATCACAATGGGTTAATAGTTACTAGCATGAACCCATGCTATGCACAAAGACATGAAATAAAATGATGTGTTTTTCGTTTTTTTATTAGCTAAAAAATTATACTTTCAACCACAAAGTATATCAAAATATTGGATTACTAATTAGATTAGATCAAAAGAGTAACAATTCTATTTCCTATCCGGTCCTCTTGACTCTAATTTCTCATGGTGATTGATTCTGCTATATAATAGTCATAATCTAGCGATGAACCCGTGCTATGCACGGATAAGAGCAACGGATCAATTTTTCATGCATAATATAAAACAAATCAATTTGTCAAACATAAATTTCAAAATATAACATCAAAAATTCATCTCACAAATTATTGAAAATTGAGATTACATTTATGTGCTTCTTCGACGTGCTTCATTCACAAATACAATTGTCATAGTGTCCTCGAAGAAATTCGCCCTGCACTTACCAAACATTGTACCACAAAAATGACAAATATACAAATAAAAAAGGCTAAAACAGATTATTGTTGATAAGAAAAAACTCTTTTGAGTTTTCCAAGATAGAACAACAATTAACAATAACGCATGAATGAGAGGCATGGTCTTCAATTGATTTACCAAGAAGAAAAAGAAGACTTCATTTTTCGCCAAAAAGAAAAATAGGACTTCCTTAAAGGAGTTTTTACTTTATATCTTTGAAAAGATAAAAGGAAAAAAAGAAGAAGGAAAAATCAATGACAATATGGGATAGAAAATATTATCACATTGGATTAATAATTATGCGATTAGGTAATACCACCACACTCCCATGGAATTATACACATCACATACTTCGTACAAATGCTAAATCTGGACAAAGTTTTTTTTTTATAACAAAACCAAATATGTGACCACCTTAGTCTATTATGGTACTCAGATTCGGTCAAACAAACGGATCCAATAAAGTTGAAATAGCTGAATAAAAACTTGAATATCTAATAAATTATTGTAATCATTCCATTTAATCGTGACAAATTGGAATGCTAAAGAATTGTTGTTGTAGAATGTCTATTGTTGTCTAAAATTTTGTTTATTTTTTTACCAATAGAAACGATATTAATTCAGATCCAATAAATGCAAACTTGCATGGTTGTGAAGTAGATTGAAGTGAATATGTTCTCTTTCATTAAAAGTTGATCCTGATTTCTCAACAGTCAACAAAGAATGATACTAATACGGATAGGCTTGTCACGAAACATTAAAAAAGAAGGAAAAATATTAACTCCATTTTGACATAATAAATTTCAAATAGATTTTGAAATTTAGTACTGTATTTATAAAGTAATTACTATATTTGGTAAAATATCTTGATGCTTTTGACAATAGGTATTTTGATAAATGAAAAAAGGCTTAAAAGTATGAGAAAAACTAAATTTGTAATGCTTTCGAAATCATTTTTTTTTTATTCAAGTCCATTCCTAACATTTGGGGCTCAAAAGCCCTGTCATTGGAGTTTTGATAATCGAAACCACTTATTGGAGTTCTTATAAGTACTGTGTAGTTCAACTTTGGTGAGGATTGTAACCCCGTCTTTTTTGAGTTTTTAATTGCTCTTGTAAACACTAACTCGTTTAGATATTCGTAAAGACTTGATTAATTTTTGTTCCCTAAATTTGTCGGAAAAAAAAATTGACTACATATTCTTTTTTGATCGATTTTTTTTTTTGATTATATTGATCAAGCTTTACCAATGTTCGAATACCCTGATTTTTTCTAGAGACCCATAACACAATATTTTAAATAAACTGAATGGCTCGAATTACATCAAGTGATCGAAGTGTTGTAGCGGGACCCATTTACAACTGCTCTTACTTAGGGCTACTTTGGATAAAAAAAAACCACAATGGTTTATTTTTGTTCTTATTCAAATTTTGTTTGCATTTGTTAGTTTTGCGTTGATTTTTTGTGATTTATTGGTTCGTCTCGATGAGAGAAATCTAACAAATATAAAACTATGATCAAGTTTTTTAAAAAGTTTTTTTTTTGAACTGGTTTTAAAAAGTTGACTAAAGAGAAAAATAATCTAATTTTTTGTGATCCTATTGAATACTTTTTAATTTTATAATTTTATAGTAATTTTTATATTTTTCTTGTTGGGAGGAACCAATAAATCACACAAATGCAAAAAAAATTTGAATACGGCCAAAAAAAAAAAAAAAAACCATTACTCCAGTATTCTCACAGTTATCGAGGAGATGTGCTTACAAACCGGAGACGTTGACTTGATACGGTCGATAGTTACCTGCATCTTTGACGAACCAACCAGCGAGGCACCAGTGAACAGCCTACAGGTGTTGTCTTCTCCGAGCTTTCGTAGAGCTCTACTGCTACAACCAACCCTCCCTTTTGCTTCTTCCACAAACAATGTCAGTCATGTGCTGAGAGATGATACAGTGATAGATACAGACTGTCAAATGAATCTATAGCAGACACCACACAGAGAGAGAGAGAGAGAGAGAGTGTCGGTAACCAGTCCCCTTCTCCCACGGCGCACGTTAGGAAAACGTTATCGATAAGATTTCGCACTTTCATTTCCGTTTCCTTCAGTCCGACTCGTTTGTGACGTCGATCGATCACTTTCCGCCCCCC
>JAXBDA010004407.1:0-29089 GCA_036023075.1 Gaultheria prostrata | reverse complement strand
GCATTTTTGGATTAAAAAAAACGTATATGTACGTTTTTTTTAATCGAAAAATGCTCGGATCAAGCCCTTCCGGGTATTTTTTTTTACGAATCCTTGAGTTGGATCTTAAAAACATAATTTAAACACATCTAACGGTTTGGATTAAAAAATCTCTTAGCGGAACAGTGCCAAATGTTGGCCTAGTCATAAATTATTGAGCAAACCTTTACTTACATTTATTCCTCTTTTTCGACAAATTAACTGAAAAATACAGACAATTAATTGTATTTATGAACACTCAGTTAAATTAATTATTTAAAAAAATCTAATCTTGTCACAATGTTTGTTTACTTTTTTCAATTTTATTTATCAGTCTTGATAGAACTATAATGGAAGGAAACTGGTCATCTCTTCTTTTTTTTGAACGATTGACATCTCACTTGTTGAGAATTACCTTAATCATGTAAATGGTCTTTTAATTGCTTTTTTCCCAAATACTTGCCTAGCTCGTTCGTTGTTGCACTCTTGCACCATCTAAAGTTCTAAACATATAAATACTTAATTACATGGTGATAGAATGTTACCCTTTCACCATCTATTTTTTTATATATAATTTAGCGTAGGTAAAAAAATTATTAAAACAAAAGCAAAATAGGAGCTAAGGGGCATAGCCCAAAAACATACAAAGCAGGCACAAGCCCATCAAAACCATCTGAAACACATCCTCTCAAATCCTAGGATACAAAGAAAGAGAAAAACAAAAACTAAGGCCAAAAGCCCAGCTTCAGGCTGCTTCAAAGACCTTGAAAGAAATACTCCAATCAAGGCACAACAACTTATTCTCATTTGACTTCCTCACTCCAAGACCTACATAATTAAGCTCGAAGCAATGTGAGTAATATGAATAGCATCTAAACTTACAAGTTGTTTACACCCAAAAATGATCGGCTACCTAGCTGTCACCGCGTGACATAAAAAATAACGCGAAGGCAAATTGATTTTTCCGAGATGTTGGGATTTATTAATCTTGGCATTTATTCAGGCCTATTTTGGCTAAAAAAAGTAAAGATGCTTTTTTTTCGTCTTTATTTGATTTTTTTCGTTAGTTAGTTTTGTGTCATACTTTTGTGGATTATTGGTTCTTTTCGACGAGGGGAATCGGAAAACTAAAAAATCATAACACCAACTTAATTTTTTCCAAATAAAGACAAAAATAAGCCAAAAAATCAGCTTTTTTTTTTTACTTATTTACGTTTTTATTCAAAAAAATTAAGAATTCAGATATAATTTTTTACTTTTCCAATTCCTCTCGTCGAGAAAAACCAATAATCCACAAAAATTTGACACAAAACTAACTAACACGAAAAAAATTTTCAAATAAAGACGAAAAAATAAGCAGCTTTTCTTTTTTAGCCAAAATTCGTTCGATAGATAAATGCAATGTTGGTGTTTGTTCATTAAATAAAAAGGAGTTTGTTGGTTCGATTTGTTTTAATTCTATTGGCATAAGAAGTTATTCTTTAAATGCCACTTGACGTCAAATGGCCCAATGATCCACATTTTTGTGTATTTAGAGAGTGGGAACCCAAATAATTGACTTAGTCAAATGGCCCTACATTCACATTTTTGTCCGTTCTATTTTAATAGTCTGGTTTGGTCTCCAACGCCATTTTTAAATTATTCTTATCTTTCAAACTATAATATTTTTTAAAGATTTTAAAAAATTTGTATAATAGACCTAATTTAAGATCTATCATATAAGATCCATATTTCCTATAAAATTCATTATAGATTGAATACTATTAAGAATTTATCAATTACGTTGGAGACCGAACCAAACTATTAAAATGGAACTGATGGAGTATTTTACATAGTGGGCATGATGATTAGCCATTAATATCGAATTTGTTGAGGAACTTGGCTTTACCTTGTTGTTTCTCGTTTATATTGTGATCACAAATTATACAAGGAACATATAGTGGCGTAGCCAGAAAATAGTACCAGTGAGGGCACAAAATAAAATCGTCAGTACTTTTGTTAGGTAAAAAAAAAATTACTCCATATGTCCCCTTTTAAGTGTGTTACCTCGTAATTCCAACTTATTTTCTCTCACATCAACTTTTATAACTTTTACATCTACTTACCCTTATCGATATAATAATATCCACTACCTTTTCAAAAAGGAATCTACTTTTAAGGGCAAAATAGGAAATGTGTCCACTAATTTTTCAAAACACACACTTATTAAGGGACAGCCCGAAATGAAAATGTCTACACTATAAAAGGGACGGAGGGAGTATTCTTTAAGAATCTAACATGCCTTGATTTTAATTTGAAATTTTTTTCAAGATGTATTCCTACTTTAATGGTACTTAACTATATTACATTATTTTCAACACAAAGGAGAGAAGAGTTTTTGATAGATTTAAGAAGAAAAAGAGAAATAACGGAGAATTTAAAAGAAGAATCACTTGACTTACATTTTATGGTAATGTAGTAATTATAATTCCTTGAACCATGTAATATTTTTGAGGCAAAAATTCAGTGAATATATTGAAGCTTGCTTGTGAGTAATTAATTATTTAGTGGTCCTGAGGCATCACCACGTGGTGCCTTAACACCATTCTCCGTCACTTTTTTTTATCAGCCTTCATCATCGTATACTCCCTCCGTTCCTAAATAACCGTCTATAACGAAAAGTCGTGCTATTTTTCAAATCAAAAATTAAGTACTTCTGTGTATCATTTTTCAAATTTTCCGAATTAAAGTACTTTAATTCAGTGCAAAAAAATTCAAAAAATGATAATTTTTTTATTTGAAAAAATGCAAGAGAGAGAAAGTGGGACTATTATTTAGGAACGGATGGAGTATTTAGGTGTAACTCAAGTATTATTGAATCCCACATAAATATTTTTAAGAGAATAACGTTATAATACCACATGGTTTCGCCCCAACAACACTCTTTTTTTTTATTTATGAAAAAGGTGATATACTAATAAAACTTCCAACATAATTTTCTACAAACAATACCAAAATTTAGTGAGGGCACATGCCCTCACTGGTCTCCATGTGACTCCGCCACTGGGAACATAGCAATTAAAAAAGCTGCAGATTACACAGTTGATCATCTTCTAAAAAAAAAAAAATGGTAATTCCCCGGTGGAGATTGAGGAGGGAATGGGGGATTAAATTAGGGATGTAACCAGTCCGGTTTGATTTTTCGGTATTTATGGGACCAAACTAGTTAGTTCGGGTTGGAGAAATGTAAACCGGGACCGGTCAAAACTAGATCGGTCCGGTTTCAGTCGGTTTGGCCGGTTTCGGTCCGGTTTGGTCAGTTTCCATGAAAATAAAAGCAGAAAACCTTAAAATGCTTTGAGAAAACCTAGAATGTGCAAATCAATCCCTGTAATATGCAGCCCAGAAATGAGATGTAGCCCAGAAATCTATAATACACAAGATCTATCAATTACACAGAGACTAGAGTTTTTTATTTTTAATCCACTCGGAGACCAGAGTTACAAGATCTATCAATGTGTGTGTGTGTGTGTGTGTGTGTGTGTGAGAGAGAGAGAGAGAGAGGTTTCACCTTCGCATTTAAGGGAGATCCGATTTTGGGGCCATTCGATTTGATCTGAGAAGTGTGGAAAAAGAGATGAAGCTTATTTAAGGCCGGAAATTTGTGGTGAGAGAGAGACGGGGGAGGTCGCCATCGCTGTTCACCAGAGGAGGAAGGAGTAGATTTAGGATTTTAAATGGGCCGCGTATTATGCGACTTTATAATCGAGAGATATCCACACCCCTTACCCTTCTCGTTGCCATCCCTGATTGCATGGATGGATCTGATGTGGCTTTGTCATGGGGTGGTTTACTACTTTGGTTTCTACATCAAAAAGAAAATAAAAGAATTATTTGGCGTAATTATTACCCCTTGACCCAGTTCAAGCCTTTTGTGTTTTGGGTGTTAATGGTCTTGACTCAGTTCAAGCTACGACTTATGAAACGCGTACGTGATCCAAAACATGGGGTCCGATTGGCTTAGCGCGTCTCGAAATAACGAAACCAAAATACACTTCATTTTCCACCAAACGTAAAGGAGTTTATGCCACTAAAAATCTGCAGTTTGATTTCCACTACACCCCAGCAGCTTCTCGGAATCTCAAACTTATCTCCGTTACGCACTGACATGAACAAAGATAAACAAACATTTCTCTTTATAACGCGGTGTCAGTGCGAAGCGCACCTCGACCAATTCTGCAATTCTGTAGTTGAGGACTAAACATGCTTCAATTTTCCCAAGGATTTTTGTTGACGGTGTAAGCCGGATTTGCAAGCTTGGGACCCTAGCTAAGAGTTTAAACAAGAACAAAATATACAACACATATTGTATCTATAAACAGGGACGGAATGTTAAAAGGGGGGCGGGGTGTCACGGGCCACCCCCGAGTCCCAATCTCCCATAAAATAATCACTGCTTTGTTTTATAACCTCCCAATCAATTTTAATAATTATTGTTCAACTATTGTTGGTGGATGATTACCCTATAAAAACTTGTTTCTTTATTGTGTATCATATATGATTAATTTTCAAACAAGTGCATTTTTTTTAGTATTAAACACTCCCTCGATCCCTAAAAGATTATTTGGTCCGTAAAATGAGAATTTTTGGTTAAAAAATTCCAAAGCTTTTTCCCTCAAAATACTCCTAGATATCAACAAGTTTTTTTTTTTAATATTTAAAAGAATTTTGAATTTTTAGTATAAGAAAATATATATTCTTTTGAAGTTCTCATTTTGCGAATCAAAAAATCTGTTGAGGCCCGTCTCAATTTAGAGCATGTTTGGGAACCTCTTTTTTCCATTTTCCCATTCTCATTTTTTCATTTTGGTTGTTTGGGAGAAAAGCCCCATAACTCATTTTTAGAGAATGAGTTTTGCAAAATGCACAATCTAGAGCAGAAGTGAAAAAATGGTCTTGAGCTACTTTTCACATTCTCCACTCACAAAGTACATTCTGCACATTTCTCTCAAACACTCCTCCCAAATTCAAAACACTGATCATAATCCAAAAAACCAAAAAATTAAAAATTAAGTAGGTTCTCAAACACCCTCTTATTGATGTTCTTGAGTGTCACCTCCAAGTTCTGATCGTGATTCTGTATAAAACTTTCGTTTCAGGCGTTGACGGAGGGGGCCTTTGCAATCTAGTGGATTCCCTTCAACACGTATATGCTTTCTACCAATCAAGCAGTTGCATTGAACAAGTCCAGAATTTTCAAATTTTCTGTTCTTATTCTTGTATTGGAACGTGTAAGAACAGTGCAAGAATACACACGACAACACTTTGATAACTTTATTCATGCCCCGTTCCGTTAAGCTCGGTTTTTTGGCTTTTTAATTCTTTAGGGTTTTTTAGTTGACGTATATAAAGAGAAATGACATATCTCGTAAAAAGTGAAAATCAAAAAAGGAACTTAGAGAATACCTCAAAAGAAGTAAATGAACCTATTTAGGGATAAGTTGACATAAATTAATAGTCTTTCCTTAAATGAAAAAAAAAATGGAAAACTAAAGGCATAAACAATGAAATTTTGGAAAATTAAAGACATGAATAATGAAATTTTTTCAAACGCGGAATTTTTTTTTTGGAAGCAAATCGAATGACATGAATTAATAATTTTTTTAGCAGCTCTAAAACATGGATTCAGGAGGCATCATTTTGAGGTTGAACAGCTTGACTCCACGTCATGGCCATCCATATATGAACAGGAATTTTTTTAAGGGGTGTTTTTGCCTAGCATTTTTTATTAGATTATTAATTCGATTGTATTTGAATTTTTTTCGCCTTTGTTAGTTTTGCTTTAAAGTTTTTTTGATTGTTGGTTTATCTCGACGAGAGAAAACTATGAGCCAAAAAAAAAATTTATTAAAAGGAAAAATGAATTGCACAAATGTATGCCTAATGTGTTTAAAATTCCTCTCATAAGCTTCGAAGAAAAACAGAATATCATGCAACACGTACACCGGCTTGGTTTGGACAAGTTAATTTTTTGCACGGATATTTTTCTTTGCGGAGGAGCCTACATGGCTCAAATTACCTTTTTTTGGGTCATGGTTACCTACGTCAAATAAAACACATGCGTACGTGAATGAGCAGGAACATAAAAGAGTCTATCCCAAACTATTAGAATTCACGAGGGCGAGGATTGAGAGCACGACATGGAGTAATTAATGTTTGAAACTCATAGTGAAGGATCCTATCTATTCTATAATAGAAAGGGGAGCAACACTTTGGTATGGATTGGTTTTTGAGGTTGACTCACAATTTTAAATTCCCAAACTGTCATTTTAACCACAATTACCTCTAGCGCTTTTAACCGCCTCTTTAACTGTCGCCAACATTTTTGTTAACGTTCAACGTGCCCATGTATTGCGTGTGCCCAGAATCCTATTAAAGGAAACCCCTAAAGAAGGAACCAATAAATGAACAAAACTGGACTACGCAATCCATTGGGCATTAGCTATCATTGATCCACCCGATGCTACCACATTATTTGTGCCTCTCTTGAGTTGTGTGACAATGTAAACGGTCATAATATATGGAGTTTCGATTAGAGGAGGAGAAAGGGAATTGGGAACATAGCTTACACAATTTTATGTTCTATTTGCTGCAACTACCCTCTTTTTTACCAACGGTTAATATTACGGGTGGTCAACTTATACGCACTTCATCTGATTCTCTTTTTCGTTCTATTTCAAAACTAGACAGACTATCTAAGTCGGAATTAGAAGATTTACAAGAATTACTTTCTTGCAGCCTGTCAGAATCAAATCCTAATAAATTGTGTGAGGAAGAAACGGACCAACCAACCAACCCCGGGACTTACTATTATTAGTAGCAGTTGCATCTGAAAACTAGCTAGTACTTCTCCGTGGTACTATGGAGTACTGTGCAATTGAAGTTGTCTCTCCCAAGCCAAAGTGGGAACACACTAATCTCCATGTTCACGAATCTGTTGGTTTAACGCTTCAATAATTTAATTCTTGCCCTATCAACTGAACTCTCAAACTTCGATGATCTTCTAGTTAACTGTATTTTAAGTCTTTCAGAAAGCTGGCATCACATTCACAGCACCAACAAGGTTATAAACAAATGCCATGTTTAATAGCTTGTTTTTCGCATGTGTAAATTTATGCGGCTCCATTAATCTAAAACGCTTTTTGACTAATATTTGAAAAACTAGCTAGTTTCACCATCCACTACCGATGCCATGATTAAAATTGAACATGAAAACGGATCTCAACCGTCCGGTGAGTTTTCATGTTTCCTTTCTTGTTTCTTTTTCATGTACTGTACTGAACCTCTTTGTATCGCAATTGACTACCTTTGGCAAACTGGCTCTTTCTCTTCATATATACGCATCTTCTTCTCACACGGAAAGATAGATTGGAGGGTGCGGTGATGTAACGCCCGATTTTCGAAGCCATTATTTAAATCATTTGATATAAAAAATTCATGTAATTAAAAAGGATTATCTTAAATACGGAGAGGAAATACAGAGTTCAAACTTACAAGGTACTTAGTTTGATGATAATCTTGCAAAATACAAAGTTCAGAGAATTAGGATTACATTTGTGAGGAGTGTTTCTCCGGTCGACCCCTCTACACCTCTTCGACGGACAGGGATGGGAGGAAGGGGAACGGGCCGTCTGGGCTCAAGGATCCTCTTGCGATGGCCTGCACCAGTAACACCCGCGTTAGTGCATGGCCCGGACGGCGGTGGTCTGGGGAGGCACTCCGGCGGTCTAGTAAGTCGCCGGAAGTGAAGTAGTAACTCAAACGTATATCCAAGTATATAGAGTGGTAGAAGCCCCCTTAACTTGGTGAGTGGGCTCTCCCTTTATAGGCCAGGAGAGACTTGCTCACTAAGTCTCGGGTGTACCTTATGCGTGTCCCACGTCCCAATCACAGCACGTGGGCAGGTCATGAGTGCCTCCAACGCCTTCGCTGCTCCAGCTGACGTCTCCCCCGTAGCGCCTATGATGGCAGCAGACCTAGACTGATGGGTGCCTCGAGTACCCCACCTGTCGTGTCCAATCAACCAAGTCCTCTTCGACACGCCAAAGCCCCGAGCCCCCTCAATGTTCGGCCCGAGGTATGCAGATGGGGCACCTGCCGCGCTGGGGTCTCGGCCGCTCACCATGTCCCAAATCGGGGCAAGCCGAAGGGGAATAGGCAGTGCTGATGATCTGAGCCATCGGCTGGGATGGTTTCATGGGACGCGGTCGTGGGTCGTACCGAAGCCCTAGCCGAGCATGGGGTAGGGTCAGCCGATCGAGCCGTCTGGCCTGGTGTCCGGTCGGTATTAGCCACCTTGAGCTAGGTTTGACCTATGGTCATCAGGGCTTGAGCCGCCTGGTCCCTTTGACCCTCGACCACTACAACATTCATCCAAAATAGATTACGAAAGGGCCGAGCACTTTTAGGGGTTAAGACTCAGATCCCAATCTTCTATTGTCATTTGATCAACAGCAACTCCATGATTGTAGTGCTCATCATCTCCTCCATTGGTACGTTACGTAAAATGTCAGTGCCAATAATAGCACCATGAGCGATAAATCACTTAATAGCTAACTTTTACCACTAACTCTTACATTGCAGTCAGCAACAGTTCATATACAATCAAAACCAAGTACGTACAAAAAGGAAGTGCAAGTGATGAATGATTTCATTATCTTATCTTTAACTTATGTAAAATTTATGTTCTCAACTGTACGTAGAGAACATTCTCCCAAATTAATCGCCAGACTATGGCCACTCGTGATTTCATTACCCCTTGCTTGCCCTGAATCTTAAATTGGATTACACACTTGATTATTTTCATTACAACCATTTGAGAGCACATTGAAGAGTTATTCCGTTATACTTGTCAAACTCATGTTTTGTAGATATATAAAATTGTAACTCTATTCCTTCGACTATCTTTTGACATGGAAGACTGTAACAAACTTGATTGTTTTCATTTGATTTCTTATGGAACACGGATTGTAACTTAACGAAATTGTATTTGGGAACGTGTAATGGTATGGACTTGAATGATCTTTATGAGAGGAATTTTATGGATTTATTATCTTTTAACTCCTGGAGAATATTGTATAAATATATTTAAAAATTGAGGGCGTGATAGTGATAGAGAAATTTCACCAAAATGAATTATGAATATAATCTATTTAGAGCCTCTTTGACAACCTTCTTTTTACATTTTTTGTATTATTTTATTTTGAGTACCTGTGAGCTAATTATGAAATGAATTATAGGGAAATACATATTAAAAAATAAACTAGAGAATGCAGAATCCAAAAATCATCTCGGGAGAATGTTTTTGAATATATTGTGATTGTGCTAATACACCCAAAATTCTGATAAAAAATTTATCATGCTTATGTCATCTGAACACTTAAATGAATCATAATTTGAAAATATTTAGCTCCCAAACACCATGAGTAAGGAAATTATTCTGAGGTGAGGTCTCTTGTATTTATTCTATTGAGAAATTTATTGAAGTAGGCAAAGGACAACTTCTTTTGCGTGTCCTAACAAGAAACCTCCCCTACCCTATTTTAAGGGTAGGGAATGGGTCTCTATAGTGAAACTCGACCGAGGACCTTCTCTCGGTAAATGTAAGGTTTTTAAATTCCTTATGTTGAGTAATTTAGTTAAGTGAGCAAAGAACTTATGTTTATACAATCAACAAACGATAGATATCGTAGAGCGTGAAAATTCAAAAAGCCTATAATTCACTTGGCAGAACAGCCAAATGGTAATGTGAGATTTCATTAAAAATTAATCTCTCCGTTCGGATTTGTTAGTCCATTTTGGGAGTTCGTGTCATTTTTCAAATGATTATTATCTTGTAATTTATAATGTTTTACGAAGTTTTAAAAATATTTTCTAATAAAACTAATCGAGATCTATCAAACAAAACCCATATTGGATATAAAATTTATTAGCAATTAAAAGATATTACTCCGTACTAGTTTTTTATTCGGTTATATTAGAACGAAGGACAAATAATTCCGGACGGAGGGCGCAGTAAAAAAATGTTGTGCTCAGTGGTTCTTGGAATTTCCGGTCCACTCATCATCAGGACTCATGAGTAGATTCTCATCACCACCAAGTGACAGCCTTGCCTTGTCCTCGATTGGCTCTAGCCTAGAGCATGTGTAATTGAGGTGCGTGCACCCATCCAAAGGGGGTGCCACAAAATACGCTCACGTGTCCACTCTAGGCACGAGTGATCTATCAACGTCAACGTACGCCTAGGTTTTGTACCCGACGTCACACCCGTGTCATCTCTCTCTTTCTCTCCCCTAAATGGGAGCTGTAAACGCGGAACAAAGCTTTGAACATTCTCGGTCTCCTCCTCCTCCTCCTCTCCTAACCAAACCCCGCCTCTCTGACTTTCTACTTCTCCTATTTCGAATCATTCCTCATCTGATTCAATCAAACCCTTGGGAGATTAATAACAAATAAGTTTTTTTTGTTGCATGACAGCAAAAATCGAACCCTGATTAATTGGGACTCGGAGGCTTGCAGCGCAGCATCTCTACCGTCTAATAGTG
Organism: Gaultheria prostrata; assembly: GCA_036023075.1. NCBI lineage: Eukaryota > Viridiplantae > Streptophyta > Magnoliopsida > Ericales > Ericaceae > Gaultheria > Gaultheria prostrata. The sequence goes on along the minus strand of JAXBDA010004407.1, from coordinate 18,488 downwards.
TTTTCAATGGTATGGATTCGCAGATACTTTCTTATCAGTCAAAGTATTTTATTACCGCTAAAAAAACTTCAGCGAATCCAGACAATTGATTTTCAAGATGAACGATTATGATATGAGCTAAACAATGCAACGCATTAAGTGCGATGTCTCATCCCCGCTTCCGATTAATTATGTGTGAAGCAAATCCACCAATGTTAGTAGAAATAATATTTGATTTGACTTTGCTCCAATCGTTATCTAGTACTCCTGGGAGTCATGCCAACCTGCATTAAGTGATGAAAAAGGTTGAGAGAGAAATAAAATTGGAGAGAGAGAGAGAGAGAGAGAAAGAAGAAGTGTGTCCGCATTAAGGATTCAAAATTCTTGAGGTAGAAATGGTCAGCAATAAGACTTCTCCTCAGTCCTCACCAACATCACCCAGTTCCAAAGACCATAGACCGGTCTTCTTGAAGAAAAATCACTCTTAACATCTCAGTCAAACTTCCTCTCTCTCTTTCTCTCTCTCTAGATCTCTCCCCCTTTTTATATCTCTCTCTCCTTCCCTCAATTTCTCCAATTCAAAATAAGTAACATCTACCATTTTTATATATCTCTAGCATGCTAGCTAGACCCTCAACCTCAATAATATAATTCCTCATATTTTCACCCCTTTTCTGGCAACGTAACGGATTTTGTTTCTTCCCTTCGTTTTCGATTCAAAACTCAGCTCTTCCGAAAACCCATTTCTCTCAAATTTTGTTTCTTCCCTTCGTTTTCGATTTGAAACTCAGCTCTTCCGAAAACCCATTCTCTCAAATTTTGTTTCTTCCCTTCGTTTTCTATTCGAAACTCAGCTCTTCCGAAAACCCATTTTCTCAAATTTCTTGTTCTTCCCTTGTAGTCAGTCAGCACCTTCCATTTTTGTTATAGCCTTGTAGGTATAATTCGCAAGATTTTTTTTTATAACCAAGTGTCCGGGCCAGCTTTCGCGTATCTCGACTAATCCTGAATGAAAGATGGTCTCTTCCCACTGTGTACTTTTTGCATGTTTGGAAGCTTAGTCTTTACCGACTAATTCCATACACGTTTCCTTTAATTCTTAGCTAGAATTTAATTTTGGAGAGAGTATCAATGGAGACCTCTGGAGGAGATTGGGAGCAAAAGATGAACCTGATTAATGAGCTAACAGAAGGGATGGAGCTAGCTAAGCAACTCCAAAACCATCTCAATGTCACGACAACTTCTCCATCTTCTTCCTCCAACGAAACGCGGGAGTTATTGGTACTCAGGATCCTAAATTCATACGACAAGGCGCTCTCGATGCTTAAATGGAATGGATCGGTAGTCGGAGATCAACCGCAACCGAGTAGTGTCGGAGCAATAGGAAGGTCTGAGTCGCCACGCTCGTTTAGTGGTAGTCCACATAGTGAAGATTCTGACTTGGAATTCAAGGCTAATGAACATAAAAATGGCTCCAGAAAGAGGTAACACATTATGCATTATTGAAACATATATATGTTTGCTATAGCTTTATGTTCATGTATGTGTTTTTCGTCTTGATCAGGCCTGGCCTTGGGCATAGGCCCACCACGTATGTGGTCACTTAGGCCATCCAATTTTGGTTCCAATAATAGGGCCCATAAATATAAGAAAAATATGTATGTCAATAGTGTTACAAATAGGTTAGTTTGCCACGGTGGAACAATTCGCGTGATCTATCCATGAGAACTCGAGTTTGAATCTTAATTCCTTCAATTTTTAAGCATACTATTTTTGAACTTGTACCAAAAAATGGTTGATAACTGACAACTCAAAGGCTTGAACTCACTACCTTAGGGTGCAAGTCAGATGTAAGTGGTGAGCCACTAAACTAGAAGGTTGCCTTACATTTCATGTGGAACAACTAATTTATATAGAAACAAATGAGAGGCGACACTTTGAAATCTTGTTGCGGCCCAAGAATCTCAAGGCCAGGCCTGGTCTTGACCAGTTCAAGTTTCATTCGAATGGTGGTTTTCTTGTATGAAGATTTCGAATCTAATAACAAGTTTGTGTGTTACAGGAAGAGTGCTGTACCGCGGTGGACGAAACAAGTGCAAATATGTCCTGGGACAGGGCTTGAAGGGCCTCTTGAAGATGGATTTAGTTGGAGGAAATATGGGCAGAAAGACATTCTTGGGGCCAAATATCCCAGGTATATTTTTACTACTGCTATGCATGGATAGAGCTTAATCTAATTTGATGATTTTTAGCCATTTGTTATATGGAAAGAATTTTCATACACACATTTTTGGTTCACATCCACCTGAAAATCATGATCTTGGATGTCCTTTTCTCATAACATTTCAAGTAGTTAAGAAGGAAAAAAGGCCTTCTTGTTCTTGTGTCCCAGTTGCGCGCATTCAAAAGCTAGCATATATTGGAGCAGCTGACAAAGACAGAGACGTACGAATATGTACATGTACGCATACTGTATTTTCCTAACACAAAGCACTAAAAATTTGATAGATTAGCAACCCCATGGGTTGACCAAGTAATTAAGATCCGAGACTTCGAGGTTTACTTCCTCCTAAGGTCTTAAATTCGAAACATTTAATGTGCTAGCAAGTCTTTTGGAACCAGTTTATACGGAGCTTTGCTTCGGCTTTAGCTGGACTCCCCACCAGTAGGCGGTGGTTTTGGCCAGTTAGAATTAATCGAGGTGCGTGTAAACTGCCTGAATACCTCATCAGTTATCAAAAAAAAAGATAGAGTTAGGACAAGTCAATGCCTACCTTCATTAGCCGCTTGCTTCCAGCTGGATCAAACTAGTGGCTCCCAAAGTTCCAAAATACTTGGTCAAGGCACTTAATTTCCTTATACAAATTACAGCACCTAGTTTTATGGTGAACCGTGAACCAATAGCTGAATATTTTCTTTACTCTGTTGCAGGGGCTATTATAGGTGCACTCATAGAAATGTCCAGGGTTGTTTGGCAACCAAGCAAGTCCAGAGATCTGATGAAGACCCAACAGTTTTCGAAATCACTTATCGAGGAAGGCACACTTGCACCTCAGCTGCAGCCTCCCACTTAGCTCCACCCCCTTCATCCCCAGAAAAACAAGAACCAAACACGCCCTTAAATAACATCCAATTACCGCAACACAACCTGCAGCATTCACTGGACTTCCAAACAGGCCTGAGTGCCATGACTGAAGAAGGCCTAGACACCGGAAACCGATTGTCAGTTCCGTCGTTCTACTTCGGCCCCACATCAAACGTCGGGGCCGAAGGAAGCTACATACGGTCTGTCCATTCGGCTCCTGATCGCAACGATATCGTGGGGAATTTTTCTCCTTCCTTCAAGTCACCGGCTACATCTGGAACGAACAATTTTTCGGTGCCACCCCTGAACGAAGTGACCGGTACTTTTGGAAGGAACCAAGCTTTTCAGGGTCTGGAGTCCGAGCTCATGGAGATCGTCTCGGGTGGTAATTCTGCCACCCTTTCTCCAACTCTGGGTTTGGATTTCCAATTTGGTGGTGCGGATCAATTTGAACCAACCTTTTCATTTGATGATAACCCGGGATTCTTTTAGCGATTTTAGCTCCGAAACGTGTTCAGAATGCTATATCGATTCTCCATACAAGGTGTATGGATAATCGATATAGCCTTCTGAACACATTCACTTGAGTAATTTGAGAAATTGTAATATTTTTAATTTCGCATCCCGAATCATTACTAAAACAACACATGTAACTTTGTTTGGTGGTCCTATACGTCTAAGCAGGATGTGTGGAATAAACCTCATCAGGCTATGGCCAGGAGAATTTTGTGGTGTTAAAGGTAGGTAGGAATATGTAGGCATTACCATATGATTGTAATGAATTTTGACTTGTCTTACCCCATGGGGAAGAAAAGATATGTACTAATAGGAAAGGTGAGTAGAAGGAGGTGAGGAAGTAACAAGGAAGGGAAAGAGAAAGGAATTAAGTTTTCGTTATGATAATTTATTTACTTTTCATTTCATTACTACTTAAAGGAGAGAGAAATGTATTTATCGTCATTTTCTTCGATCATTCTGTTTTATGTATTTGAAACTTGAAGTTGTACTCTTCTCTCCGCGAGAAGTGAATAACCCGTCCTAAAGACACTTGGATGTGTTGGCTTGTCAACGAAAGAGAAGAGGGAAATTTTTCATTTAATAGGTTCACAGGATAACTGAATCATGCAATTGTAGATTTTATAGATGATAAGATATAATGTAATTAAAAGTACGTACCACCACTCTAAATCTAATGAGCATCTTTGAAGAAGAAAAATGAATTCAGACAAAAAAGAACCTCCAATTATTCTACCTTCATGAAATCTCATTCCCTCTAGATTCATAGAGACGAATTCTATTTCACTACTTATGTGCAATTCATATGCCGTATACATGCACGTTTACTCATTCCCAAATAACAAGAGAGAGGGAAATCGAAAAGCCATCTACAATAGCCAAGATTTTGAAAAATATTATATTACCCCACTAATCTCATCTCCTTTTTATTGGGCCAAAATTCTTTTTCTGTATGTTTATTCATTCGTACATTCCAGGTTTCAGATGACTGAGTGAAACCAAAATACTATTTACAAAAGCCAAGTTTTTGAAAAATATTGCATTAACCATTTATTTTCTTAATAATTTTTTTTTACGAGAATCTTGCTAACAATTAATATTTTTGTTTGTTCTCATGTCATTTTTTTGGGCCAAAAGTCCGGGTACAGTAGTTTCGCGTCCAGGCCCATTAACTAGTCTCTATGCCCAGCAAATCCACAATCCTAAAGAATCGCGTTCAAAGTTCACAAATGAACGCAGTATATATGGCTCAAGTTGATATCAACAGAGAGAGAGCCGGGAAAAAGCTCTGAAAATCCATGGCGGGAACCGATCAACAGAAGCAGCTCTTCACTTTCATTCGCGATTTCGCCACTGAGAATTCACAAGGAGGTGAGTCTGTTACTCATCGCTCTCTGTTTTGATTTATTTCATCGACTTCGAGTGAAATTCGAGCATTCCGTGCGATTTTTGTTCATACGGAGGTAGTCAATCGCTCGTCTGTTTTCGTTTTGTTGCGCGGAGAACACTGAAAAAATCGAGAACTGAATAATGACTGATCGTTGTTTTGAGAGTTGGATTTAGTTTTCTCATGTGAAATTTTGAATTTTATCAGTACGTTTTCATCACGACTCACTAGGAGGTAGTCTGTTTTTAATTTTTGATAACCGGATATCCGGGCCAGCTCGCGTGCACCTCGACTAATTCCGGGGCATTGAAGGTAACGACCGGGCACAATCTCAGTGCCCAAGAGTTTGCTGGCAAGGGAAATCGAACCTGAAACCTTAGGTGGGAGCAAACCCCTACATCCCAAGGCAAAACCACTTTGTCAACCCCTTGGGGTTCTAGGCGGTAGTCTCTTCCTCATCGCTTTTTGTTGGTTGCATGTAGAACACTGGAAAAATACAGAATCATACACGAATTGAAATCTTAACTGATCCATTGTTTCTACAGTCTCACTTTATTTGGATTTAGTTCATCTCATGTGAAATTCAAATTTCCATAAGTTTCCTTCACAAGGAGCTAGTCTCTTTGTAACTTCTAAGTCAGATACATGTGAGTGTGAAAGCGACTTCCAAAAACATCGCAAGCTACTAAAATTCGCAAAAGCGAGGATTGAGAGGGCAAGTGCAGAGCGAGGATGGATAGTGCGAGCGGAGAATCCCACTGAAGGATTGTGTGACTAAGGTCTCTTCCTCATCGCTTTCTGTTTGGTTGCATGGAAATGCGAATCGATATCATAACTGATCTGGTGTTTTGATTGCCTCATCTTTTAGTTGGATTTGGTTCATCTCATGCGATATTCAATTTCGCATATGTTCTGTTCATAAGGAGGCAGTCCTCATCTGTTTTGGTTTGGTTGCATGGAGAACACAGGACAATTAAAAAATAAAACGCGAAGTGAAATCATTACTGATCTGTAGTTTCAAACTTCGATAGCCTCACTTGAGTTTGATATGTGTGTCTTGTGTGAAATTCGATTTTTGTCCGTAAGCTTTAAATCACAATGAGGCAAGTGATTAAAGAAGGAAACACAAATTGACAGCACAACTAGTCCATTGTTCTGACAGTTTCACATTGACTTGGATATACTTTATCTCGTTTGAAGTTGATTTGTTTCCATGCATTTTCTGAGATATGCAGAGCGGAGAATAGTCGGCCTCAAGAAGCGAATCCAGGAGCTTCGATCTGAGTTGGATTTGGCAAATGCTGAGCTTGAAGACACCAAGCGTCTCAAAGAAAACACGGAGCAAGAGATTAAAGGATATGAAGTTGAATTGGCCATGAATGAAGCTTCTATTCAAACCCTAGAGGTTTTGTTCTCTCGACTTCATATGATTAAGTGGCTCACATTGAGGCCCTTGAACATTGAGGCCCTTGATCATACTTTGTCAAATGAGATTAGGTTTCAGGTGTTTTTTTTTTTTTTCACAATTTGCTTAGCTATTACTGATTTATTCAAATGGCTTCTGTTAAAATTAATTCTACCAGGCTAGGGTTTCTCTGATTCAGGACGAGATATCAATAGCCGGATCTGATTTAGAGGCACTTAAGGTACGATTGGCGTTAGTTACATTGTCTCTTGTTTTGATAGATTGCTTTGTTTTTCGTTCTCTAATGGTGTTTGTGTTCTCTTGCTTTGAACCTGCCTGCATATGAAACCGCAATTGGATAGAATGAAGAAAGGGCTTTGAGGTACAGATTTATTGCTTCCTTTTGACAGACTGAAAGCTCAGCTCAGCAAGGAGTTTGACATGAATGATCTCGGGGAGGCTAAGAAGATTCTCGGCATGGAAATCCAGCGGGACAGGGTGAAAGGCACGGTATGTTTGACTCAGACGCAGTATCTGAAGAAGGTGTTGCAAAGGTTTGGTATTGACGGAAAAACAAAACCAGTCAGTACACCTTTGGCAGCTCATTTCAAGCTTAGTGCATTATTGTCGCCGCGGACGGAAAACGGACGGAAGCAAATGGCTCAAGTTCCCTATGCCAACACAGTAGGAGCTTTGATGTATGCTATGGTCTGTACACGGCCAGACATTTCACACGCGGTCAGCATGGTGAGCAGATATATGCACAATCCTGGAAAGGACCATTGGCAGGCTGTGAAATGGATACTACGGTACTTGCAGGGTACTGTGGATGTTGGTTTGAAGTTCGAGAGAAACAAGACTAGAGGTCAGCATTTGGTTGGATATGTGGATTCTGATTATGCTGGTGACCTAGATAAGCGACGGTCGACAACAGGCTATGTGTTTACACTTGCTGGAGGACCAATCAGTTGGAGGTCAACGTTACAGTCAACGGTGGCTTTGTCTACTACAGAGGCAGAGTATATGGCAGTAACAGAGGCTTTCAAGGAGGCTATTTGGGTTCATGGTTTGATAGAGGATTTGGGGATTGATCAAGAAAACGTAGAGGTTTTCTGTGATAGTCAGAGTGCCATCTGTTTGGCAAAGAACCAGGTCCATCATGCGCGCACCAAGCATATCGACGTCCGATTCCACTTTATCAGGGATATTGTTGAAGAAGGGGATGTTCTGCTTCAGAAGATTCCGACTGCAGATAACCCTGCAGATATGTTGACGAAGGTGGTCAGTGGGATCAAGTTCAATCACTGTTTGGACTTGATCAAGATTTCTCGAACAGGTAGCGCCTAAGGGCGCATCGGGGCAGCGTAGATTCGGGGGTTGTCGCCAAGGTGGAGATTGTTGGTATTTTTGGCTCCCACCACATGGAAGTATTTTTCCCTTTAGGAGTCCTCCTTTACTGCCATGTTTGGCAGTCTCCCTTTGCGGCAAAGTTTGGCAGCCGGCATGGTTGGCAGCCGGCAAGTTGGGCAGCCCATGTTTGCTGACCAATCCCTCCATGGTTTCCTCCTTGTTAGTTGGCAAAGCAGCCCCTCCCTCTGCCTATTTAAGCAGCCATTCGGGGCTGTGAATGAGTGTGGCAAAAACGTGAAAAATAGAGAGCCAGAGAGAGTTGAGACAGAGAAGAGAGAGATACACGAGAGTATTGTGAGGCTGTAATTGTGAGTGTGAGAGTGATTGTAACCCTCCTCAAATTATAGTGAATTCCGCTACCCCTCCGTGGACGTACCCGATTTTGGGGAACCACGTAAATATTTTGTGTTGTGGTTTGTGTGTTTGTTTCCAAGGTTACCAATTAGCACTACACACGTGCCACCCCGGTTCTAGGAAAAAAAAAATTAGCGATCGTAGGCGTTATTATATATATTATGTTTGTCAACGATAATCAAGAGTGATGCTGTAGCCTAGTGGTTGAAAAAGTTTGGCTCTACAGGAGACGTTGGTTCCAACCCCACTTCTAGCGTTTTCTTTTATTTCTCCCTCTCTTTTCTCTCTCTCTCATTCTCTCTTTAACATTATCTTTTTCACTACATCTCAACTATTAAATAGTATGTCCAACTCTATATTTAATTTAAGGTGATCCACTACTAGAAAATCTCTAATTTCGAAGTGAATATTGGTAGGTCCTTACGAAAAGATGTGTGATTTTTGGACCAAAAAATCAAATATTTTCGTGAATGTTTTTTTGAGTTTCTTTGTATCAAATTAACTATCTCGATTACCTCTTTAATTTGGTGCGATAAATTCAAAAAACTATGAAGGGAAATACTTTATTTTTATTGGAAAACTGCACATCTTTTTATAAGGGGCTCTCATTTGGGACGGAGGGAGTTAACTATACTAATAGACTTTCGTTTAGGGGCGCCACCCGGTATGTCTTTCCGGGTTCCGTCACTGCTTTTTCTGTTTGGTTCCTGAGAAATTTGCTTGGGAAAAAGAGAAAGAGTAGTTCTTGTAGAGAATAAGTCACCTGCTCACACGTATACGCAGTTGAAATGAAATGGAGACCCAGTTGGACAAACCGAAACTAAACTTCTATTAGTCAAGAAAATCAATGAATAGGAGATCTGTTTTCCAATGCAATATGGGGTTTAATCAGATAGGGCTAACGAGTTTAAAATAGAGTACCTCTTTGATACAAACTTGGTTGACAATGGAGAAGTGATTTTAGACAGAGAAAGGAATACTGGACCACTGCCTTCTGCAGTGTTGCTGGCCCCTTCCTTCCACTTGTCGGGCGCCCTGCGTTCGTTTCAATTGCACCTTGTATGTAAGTGTGTTGCATTCCAAAACAAAAGCATTGCACTCATGTTAATCCATATGAGGTTGTGAGTGTGTGGTCAAACTATGCTTCTGAAAATAAATTCTCAATATTGCACCCTGGGTCCATATATATTGCACCTTGAATGCAATTATGTTGCACCGTTAAACAAAATCATTGCACTTATGTTAATCCAAATGAGGTTGTTAGTGTGAGGTCAAAATTAAAGTTTATGGAAATACTAAATTCTCAGAATTGCACCATGGTTCCATTTCAATTGTTCCCAAACAAAATCATTGAACTCATGTTGGTCTATTTGGGGGTGCTAGTGTGAGGTTAAATCAAACTTTCTAGAAATAGATTCTCCGCATTGCACTCTGTGTCCATTTCCATTGCACTTTGCATGTAAATGTGTTGCACGCCCAAACAAAAGCATTGCACTTATGTTGGTCCAGATGGGGTTGCCAATGCGTGGTCAAACCGAACTTTCTGGAAATATATTCTCAACATTGTATCCTGGGTCCATTTCCATTGCACTCATATTAGTCGAGTAATAGTGTTCATTATATAGTTTTCATCGGGTAATTTCGTCGTTCAAAAAAGAAATTGCTCACTTCCCCACGGAGATTTCATCCTTCTATAAATGCTCAGTTCTAGAGTGAGAGTTTTCACTCGCAAAACTCTACAACACTCTCTCTCTCTCTCTCTCTCTCTCTCTCTCTACGTTTGAGTAATCGATCGATCTGTGAGAATTAATTATTGCGGTAATGGCGACGCCTAGAGGACACATAGAAGGGATACGGAAAAGGAAGTTCAAGATCGGAGGAGAACCGGATGAAACCAACGAGGATCTGCACCACGCCGTCAATACATGTTATCTGCTGAACTCTATGCCAAAGATGTCCACTTTCTCATGGAACTCATCCAAGTAAATACTTACGTATATTCTCCTACATGCATTTACACAAATGTCTACTAGTACATGTTTTACTCATTTAGGGTGAAAATATAACCACAGGTGCGAACCGACCGAAAAAAAAAACTGGAATTTTGTTCGGTCACCTGACCCGTCGGTTTTGGTTCTTGAAGTGGGAGAAATTAATTTTTCGGTTGGGTCTCGAATTCCAAAATAAATTTTTGTGTTGTTAAAAAAAATCTTTGTAAACATTGTTGTGTGTGTGTGTGAGAGAGAGAGAGAACGTTTTTGTTATTATTTTATGTATTCGTGGGTGTACTTGATTGAGTACATGTGAGGTTCATCAAATTTGATTATTGACAAAAGGTTGTCGGGTTATCAAAAAGCCAAATTGTAGTTAGTTACTAAGAAATTGCTAAGTTTGGTTATTCCAATGTGAGCTTTTTTTGAAACAAACATTGCTAATTTTATAAACCTTTTGATTTTGGTTGGCCATTAGGGAGGCTCTAAAGGGAGAGAGGAGAGAGGAGAGAGGAGAGAGGAGGAAATAAATCTTGGTTTTTGGACGGTTTTGAGAGCTAGGAATGGCAACTGCGCGGAGCGGGTATTTGGCATTACCCAACCCTGACTAGGTATGTTTTGGATACCCCCATTCCCGCCCAAGTGATACTATTTTTTTGTAATGGTTAAAATATTAAGGTAAGAATGAAAGTTTTTTTAGTAGAATGATAATAAAATTAGGATAAAATATCTCGAGTATAATGATTATTAGCTTAGGGTAAAAGTATAATTTTATCTATAAATATATTTCAGGACGGGTAACGGGGCGGGGTAATATCAACCCTGTCCCGACCCAACTCCAGTTGAATTTTTCTAATTTTCCTCCCGTACCCGCTCCGGTTCCCGAAAATTTGATAAAAACAGCTGCCCCAATCGGGGGTGGGGCGGGGTGGGGCAGGGCAGATAAGGAGCGGGGTGGGGCATTTTGCCATCGGGGCCATCCCTAGTTGAGACGCCTGGTGAGGCACTACGTGACCATTCCTTCAACCCACCCAAGTTCTTCTCCGAATGTAGGCAAATGACATACCAAATTCGTTTGCAGCTGATGTCACGTCATTGAACACCCGTATGATTTCGCCACGTAGCAATTGATGGGAGCAAATCAACGGCCTCTTTTGTTGCTAGTATAAAGTAAAAAAGCAAAAGTGTACTCCGGAGGACGACTTAGAGTTGACGCCGAATCTCTGTTCCACTTTCCACACGGACTCCGGGTCCTCAAGTTTGTCAAAAGAGCCGATGCTTAATTAGGTTTTTGTCGTTGGATATATATATCAGTGGGAATTAGTTGGAGAATTAATTAGCGAGTTAGTCTAGAAGCTATCCATAGTCATAAATCTCAAACGTTTTTACCGATTCTCGAATTCTAGTCTCACTTATGGAAGAACCATGAGATAACCACTAGGTTACAAGCCCTTGGTTGATTCTTAATTAGGTTGATAAAAGACAATTTTGATAAAATTTTCACCCAATGAAAAATTGATTGATTTTAGTTAATTATTTCCTCATGAGCTAAAACAATGGTTGATCTTAGCTCATACGAAAAGAATGTACTAATTTTTTTGATTGTATCTTAGAGAAAGCTAGACTCCACAAATACCTTCCTATCCCTATTATTCAGCCAAACTCAAAAAACAAACTCCAACAGGCTCTCTAAACAGGTTGGTAAGATACCAACTGCTATAGTACATTCCTAAATCCCTCCCCATGTAGGGAGTCACTATTCACTTTCTTTGCCATTGTTTATTAATATTTTCTTTCTTCTCTCTCCTCTTATATGGGTATATATATATATTATATATAAATTAGTTTATATTATTTAATTGGTATGGAGAGAGTAATAGAGAGGATTGTTGGAGTATTGACAGATATGTGAGTATGTAAAACACTGTTCACCAATCTTTTTAAGGAGGATTTGAGTTCTCATTGTTGGAGATGCTCTTAGTATTCTTGAATTGTAACTTCCAGTTTAAAAATACAAAAAATACGCACCCTGCAGTGCAGCAAATACGCTACATCGTGCAGCACAGTGTTTTAGCCGTTTAAAAGTATTTTCAACGGTCTGAATTTAATTAAAATTCTTCAATGGAAGAAAAAAGACTCTTCTATGCCGAGTTTTATTTATATCCGGATCATTAAAAACAGTTTTGGATGTTCAAATTTACAGCGTATTTGCTGCACTACACCATCTCCTACCTAAAAGTACCGTAGTCAATTTAACCCGATTGAAAGAATCTTTCTTCCGCGTGAATAATCTTTTTGTCTCCTCTTCACTTTAAAAAGAGAGTTTTCTATGTTTTCATCCCCTAAACTATACCAGTTTTTTCTATGTGGTCCTCAAACTATCAAAAGTCCTTATGTCGTCCCTCAACTGTGTCTTTGCATCCTATTAAGTCCAATTGATAACGGTTGGGGTCTATTTGGACGGAAAATGATGCACATGAGCCACACGTGCAATTTGCCCCAAACATGAGGGGCTGAAATGCCGTTCCACCCCTCAGATATTTCTTCCCCTGTTCACCAGTACTCTCCCTATCGTCGTCGTCTCTCTCTCTCTCTCTCAATGACTTAAGGTTTGAATCACCCTCTCTCGCAACATGAACAAGAAAACTCAAATGGAAAGCACACCTACAAAATTTCGAACGGATCAAGATTCAATCCACAATTGTAAGTATAGAAATCCCAACCTTTTTTTTTTTTCTTTCGATTTTGGGGTTTTCAGTGTTGTTAAAGTATGCATGTCCAAACAGATCATTATAAGTGGAAAAACTCCCTTTTATTCTCTCTGCCGGTATGTCCCATTAATATTGGTGGCATGTTTTGTTTTAACTTTTAACCAATTAGAATTGGTGCTTCTGAACATGAGAAACCTTTCCATTCTAAGAAGCAAAAATGAGACTTTTGGAGCTAAATGCCTCTCTTTCTGACTGGGCAATGCCATGGTATCTTCTCCAGTTCATGATTTAATTTAAAACTTTTCAATAAATGCATGATATCTTTTCCAGTGAATGACGAAGGTGTACTATTGTCAAGATGCATCCTCAATTGGGTCAGAGAGAAGAAATTTGGGTTTGAGTTTGTTATGTGCTCTGTTTTTGTGTGTGCTTTTATGTATGTATATAGCACAAAAATGGACGGAAAACCCATCTGGGTTTGGCGCCAGATGGGTGAGGGGTGAAGTACCCTTTCTGCCCTTAAATTGTTGGGGGAAATCACACATGCGGCTCACATGCTTCATTTTCCGTCCAAATAGACCCCAGCCATTATCAATTGGACTTAATAGGATGCAAAGACATAGTTGAGGGACGACATAAGGGCTTTTAATAGTTTGAGGACCACATAGGAAAAACTGGTATAGTTTAGGGGATGAAAACATAGAAAATTCTTAAAAAAACATAGTATAGTACTCCCTCCGTCCGGATTTGTTGGTCCACAAACATACTTTTTCAAGTCCGAAAATATTTGTCCATTTCCAAAACTTAAAGAGTAAAGTATGAAAAAAATACACAAAAAATAATGAAAAAAAAGTTAGAATCCCCAAAACGAACCAACAAATCGGGACGGATGGAGTTGTATTATTAGTACCAGTCTCTCTCTTTCGTACGTCCTAGCTAGTAGTATCTCTTTACTTCCCCACGAAGATTTCTTCAGCCTCCAATAAATTCACAGTCCTAGAGTGAGAGTTTTCACTCGCACAACTCTCTCTCTCTCTCTCTCTCCCTCCGTCTCTCTCTCTACGTTTGAGTAATCGATCGATCTGTGAGAATTAATTATTGCGGTAATGGCGACGCCTAGAGAGCACATAGAAGGGATACGGAAAAGGAAGTTCAAGATCGGAGGAGAACCGGATGAAACGAACGAGGATCTGCACCACGCCGTCAATATGTTATCTGCTGAACTCTATGCCAAAGATGTCCACTTTCTCATGGAACTCATCCAAGTAATAATATATCATGTCATATATTCTCTCCTACATGCATATTTACACAAATGTCTATTACATGTTTTACTCATTTAGGGGTGAAAATATAACCGACGAATCCGAACCGAATGAAAGAAAACTAATCGGAAAAAGTTTTTGGTTCGGTCTCGAATTCTCGATTATCTGAAATTTAAACCCAATCGAACCAAAATATTAGACCGATGTAGGACCGAACTGAACCGAATTGAAAAACCAAATAAACCAAGGGGTTTTACCCTTGGTAATTGCTTTGGATTGTTAAAATTGCCATTACAGTAAGTTGGTTGTTGCGAATTGAATAAAAATAGAAACAAGTAAGAAAAAAACTGACTTAATTTTTAAATATTCCAAACAGACCGTAAATATGTTATTGTTTGGTTGTTTGTTACAGAATGCAGAGGACAATGAATACGGGGAAGGGGTGAACCCATCGCTGGAGTTTGTGATAACTTCGCGGGACATAACGGCGACCGGAGCTCCGGCCACGTTGCTGATATTCAACAACGAGAAGGGATTTTCTGCTAAAAATGTGGAGTCTATTTGCAGTATCGGACGATCCACCAAGAAAGGCAACCGTAAACGTGGTTATATTGGCGAGAAAGGTACATTATTATGATCTTACTACCCAATTTTCAAGTACGATTATTTCTCCAATTTAGTAGTCTCGTTTCCCACATGTTTCTGATAGAAGTTTGCGCGCGATTCTGTGAGTTGATCTCAAATCGTACTTGCTACCACTGAGGTGGTAGCCTAGTTGGTAAAAGCGAGTAGGGTAAGATTCCCCTCTCTTCACATGCATGGACCTTCCAGGTTCGAATCCCTCTCATGCCATTGCTAGGACTTGTGTGAAGGGCCTTTGGCCAACTAGTCGTTTAGGTGGTGCTGTGTTGACGGTTGTCCTCTCAGACAGTAGCTATGGCTCAATCGGACATTCCACAGCGGGTCGGGAATCCCAATGGTCATGCCCATGGGGGGTTGCTACACCAGTCGCCCTTTCCCACCCTTTTCCAGTTCAAAGAAAAAAAAATCGTACTTGCTAGATTTTATTACTACTACCATTTTATTTCACCATATGTGTGGCAATATGTGATTGGCCTTTCTTTTCTTTTTTTTTGTGCCAATGAGAGAATTGCCACAGATGAAAACCAGTATACAAGAGATACAATTTCAAAAGTATAACTCATGACATATAAACAACAACAAAACATGAACTGCAAATAAACAAAGACTGCTACTACAAAAGTCACGTAACGTCCTGAGCAAGCTGGTCTCCGTCCCCTGTATCCGGATGGAAAATGAAATCAGTCAGAGCTTGTTTGGCAAGCAAATAAGCTCTCACAACCTCCTTGCGTGAAACTTTGGAGATCTTACAAAAAGCAAAACAGTGGATCTCGGAGATGATGTTGTCAATCAAAAATTTGTCCATGTGGTGGCAATCATTTTTCCCTGCCAATTGCATAACAGCATTAAAACAATCAGTGCGGATATATACAATATTAAAGTTATTCCTTAAAGACCATGCAATTGCTTCCCGAAGAGCTAAAAGTTCCGCTTGGAGAGGGCTAAGGCTATAAGAAGAAATTGCGGATTGGGCAATCAGACAACCATTTGGGAGGCTAGCCGTAAATCCGAGGCCACACCAAGATGTGTCGTCCTTTCATGCACCATCTACATACGGGATGCATGATTTCCGAGAGATGATTGATGGACGGTGATGCTTTAGGATAAAAGATGGGAACTTGCTATTAGGTAAAAAGAAGGGACTTGCTAATTTTGATTGGCCTTTGTATTAGTCTATTCTCATGATCTTTCTAAAATACTATCGCAATCATCCTAGTATTAAGCAATGACATAAAACCGTGACACAGAATTAGCGGTTGTCGGTATTCAGTAAACACAACCAAATTAGACCCGGAAATATTGGTGGCAGATATTTTTTGTGAAACAAATTAACTACCTACTCTCTCCTATCCCAAATTGCTGATCCATTTTTACAATTTGAAACTTCTCAAAAAGATATCCATATCTTCGAGTCTATAATATTTTTTGTATCAAATATTGATCTTGTTAGATAAATTTTAATTAGTTTTATTAAACAAACTAATTAAAATTGATCTTGTTAGATATTTTTTGTATTAAATATTCATCCTAATATTAAATATTAATCTTATTAGATAATATAGGGAACACAAACAGTTACTCCGTTCCTGTCCGTAACTGCCACTACCACCACTTTTCAATTAGTCTTTTAATTTTTTAATAGTTTTACTCCACTTTTCCCTGATCAATTTACCCCTCTATCTTCACTTTCTCCTTTTCTTTTAGTGATTATTCTTGCCAACTTTATCTTGAAACTTAGTAAATTTCTTTTTTCATATACATTCCCCATCACAGGGATAAATTGCAGAGGCAAATGATTTTCTGTACAATTTTGTTTCTTTTTTATTTTGCAAAATTCTATTAAAAGCATATTGCAAAAATTCTAATGAAAGCATATTAGTCATATCTTCTAGGGTAATTTTCACTTACCTCCCCTGAGGTTTATAACAAATACGGAGATCTCCCTGGCTCTCTTATACTTTCTAAAATGCCACTCTCCTCCTTTACTTTTCAAACTAATTGTCAGATATTCCCTGCCGTTACTTTAAGGCTAACGGTGTTAACTTTTTGTGTCAAATGATCGTATAACCTTTAGTAAATATTCTCCACCCTAAAAAAAAAATTAAAATAGAGTTAGAAAAGTTTTTTAAACCATTAAACCGTTTTTCATTTTTAAAAAACAACTTGTAAACAAAAAGTATCAAAGAGAAATTTTTTTTCAAAAAAACTACCTTTGAATTTGTTTTTTGGTTGAAAATAATTTTTTCGAGGAAAAAAAAACTCATTTTGAAAAAAAAAAATTTAAACAGTTTTTTGAAATACGAAAGTTTTGAAAATATTTTTAGATAAAAAACTAATTCTTGGAAAACTGTTATTTTTTTTAAAAAAAATGAAGTTTCAAATTTTTTTTTTTTTGGAAAACCGTTATTTTAAAAATATATAGTTTTGAAAATAGTTTTTTCGACATTTTTTCCCTAAATTTATTTTCAGATTTTTGAAACAAACTAAAACTAGATTTTGAATAACTGTTATTTAAAAAAAATAAAGTTTTGGAAATATTTTTTAATAAATTTCAAAAAAAAAATGTTTAAAAACTTTATTTTTTTTAGAGTGGAGAATATATACTGAGGGTACTACGGTCATTTCATACAAAGAGTTAACACTGTTAGCCTCAAAGTAACGGCGGGGAAATCTGACAATTAAGTTGAAAAGTAAGGGAGGACAGTGAAATTTCAAAAAGTATAAAGGAAGTCTTTGTATTTGTCAGAGACCTGAGGGGTGGTAAGTAAAATAATTATTTGAGTGGTCCTTGAAAAAATCATCTCAATCACATAATTGCAAGAACTTCATCTATTATTCCAATTTTTTTCCATTCATGATTTAGAATTTTGAATTATCTTTGAAGAAAAGTTAGACAATTGTGTATCAAATATCTCCTTGATCTAAACCGCATATATTGTTGGGCATGTTGAGCAACGCATTAATCAAAAAAATTATTTTGATCAGACATCGATAGGTAGGAGTTAATAAGAGTTCATAGTTTTAATTTACATTTAGATACATGTTGATGGCCAATCAAATATAACTTTTTTAATTACTATTCTTAACAGGCCCTATGATATCTGTGGTTCGGATCAATGAGATACTTATTATACAATTGTTTAATTTTGGTTCTTTCCTATCGTTTCTGATGATCTGTACTACCTTCGAGCGTTTTCCTGAATGGAATGGACTTGACATTTTCAAAATAAAAAATAAAAAATTGAAGTTGTACTGCCTTCGAGCGTTTTCCTGAATGGAATGGACTTGACATTTTCAAAATAAAAAATAAAAAATTGAAGCTTAATTTCAGGGAGTCGGGGTTACTGCTGTGCACCTCGTGCACAGCAGGTGCTTGGCACAGATAAAACGACGTCGTTTCATGGCTTCTTCACGCGGAAAAAATAACACAGCCAAAACGACGTCGTTTTGGCTTAAGTAATACGACGCCGTTTTGATTGACAAACGCGCGTGCTGGATAAAAGGGGATCCAAAACGACGTCGTTTGGATTAAATGAAACGACATCGTTTCGCTGCTGTTACGCGAAAAATTAAAGATACAAAACGGCGTCATTTTGCTTGAAACGAAACTACGTCGTTTTGTACGACTGGGAGAAAAAATCAACACACTAACTGCTGTTCCAAACTCATTCAAAAGCAACAATCCAACAAAAAAAACTCTCTTCAAGTCTCCAACACCAAGAAATAAGAAAGAACACCAGTGA
>JAXBDA010004406.1:0-29091 GCA_036023075.1 Gaultheria prostrata | reverse complement strand
GAAAAATAATTGGGTGGGGTAAGGACAAGGGAGGGCAAAGGAAAATTTATTTGGTGTGGTCAGTGGTAAGGAGGGCAAGTAGTTGGGAAAAAAATACCATATATAAGGGGCAAAAATACAAAATTCAAAAAAATATTATACCTATCCTATTAAAATTTGATACCTCAGTGGGGTCAAGTGACCCCGCTTGACCCCCCTTGGCTCCGCCCCTGTGTGTAAACCTGGGAGACTGGACCAGCGAAACCATGATTGTGTGTGAACCTGAGAGCCCAAAACAACAGAACCATGGTTATGAGTATACGGAAAGATTGGCGACCGTCGAGTGAATGGCCTGTCAACCTGGTGGTCGGAAACAATGTCCATAGAGTGGAGTGAACTAGCCTGTGACCCGGTGGTCGGAACCGTGCCCAAATAGTAGATAATATTATTTGAAGAACCTTACACCGAAAGATTATATGAGACACGAAACGCTACGTATGAGACACTCTATTTTGCATTGACACTGACACGAACATCCTAGTACTTGTTACAATTGAACTGTTGAACTTTCAAAATTTATTTCTGTTGAAAACACATTGTATTTTTGCTAGTGTAAGGTTTATGTGGTAGGAGTTATCTGCTGAGCATTATCGCTCACGATGTTGCACTTGTGGCATAATACCACAATGTTGCTTTGTGGCTCTGGCGTATTATGTTAGGCTTTAGAGATGAACAAGAGGCGTTCTACAACATGGAAGCTAATGAAGCTGAGCCGGACACCGCCGGCGCTGACGGCTGTGTCGAGGATTAGAGATAACCTTAGCCTACCTAGTATAGAATAAATGTATTGCCAAGGAGATTTATGTAATTCCCATAGTGGAATACTTTATTTATTGTAATAAAATAGCGTTCCTAAAATTAGGGGCGTTACATACCCACTATGAAATTATCAAAGATAAAAATTAAACTAAAACAGATGGATCTTCGGCTTTTATATTTAATTTTGAGTTTTTTTTTTTAAAGTTTAGGATAAGGACCTAAACGGAACGAAAAAAGTAGAGTAAATAAATTGTCAATAACCCATAATTTTAAGGCTTAGTTTGGAATGGCGTTACAAAAGCCCCCTTAAGTTAGTCATTCATTAGGTCAACTAACAAAATAAAATGAAGGCAGATGTGAAATCTCGTCGATAATAGAGACCATTGCCAAGTCGGAGTGATAAACAAATACTCCAATTTGCCCAATTAAATGGTCGGGTTATTGCAACTGTGGAGGTTGATGTAGTATGACAAGATTTGAAAAGATTTTCTATTCTTATTTTTATTATTCTTTAACTAGATTTTGACCAGTATATTTTTCTTGGCATTAGAAATATTGTGTTTCTCAAATTTTATTTTTTGTCGGCAATATTGTGGTTCCTCAGTTGAGTTTATTTCGTTTTTTTTTAAGGATCCATCTACAAGAGGTAGGATTTTATTTTAGGAATTCTCTTTTCTTTAATGCAGCTTTTTGGAATTTCTTTTCAGAATTTAATTAGTCTTTTATTCTTATTTCTTTTCTTCATAATTTCTTGATTAGCAAGAAATTGTGTTGTTTGATTCTTACCTAGATTAGAATTTCTTTGCTTATAAATAAGATTGTAAGTCCTAATATTTTATTCACTCATTCAATAAATTTAGAGTTCTCTCAATAAATTTAGAGTTTTCTCTAATTTCCTTGTGCACAAAGTGTTCTCTCAAGAATTTCATTGCCCGTCTATTAGAATGCTATCTAACTCATTCATCAATTAAAACGATATCTAGTTGTTTACCTGCTACGATATTGCATCAAAGCTACCATAGGTGAGGTTTTAGTAGAGTGTGTTAGGTGGTGGTTCATTTTAGTGGATTGGTTATAGGGTAATGGCGAGGGGAGAAGAGGGTAGAGTGTGTGTGTGTGTGTTGAAGGGACGAAATAGAAAGGGAACAAAAAAAATAAGGACTTATTGACTTATATACTGAAAATTAGACGGGATATAATAGTCATTCCCCTTAGGCTAAGTTACTGGGTTGATTTTAGTTAGCGCCTAGTTTTCTAATTTGCTTAAATCACCCATTTGATTTTATGGATTGACTTTAGTTAGCGCCTGGTTTTCTCATTTGCTAAAATCACCCACTTGATTTTAGTAAATGAAAACCAGACTTACTCCCTTGACATGGTTAACTCATTAAGAGAGAATTTGTAATATATAGAACTACGAGGAGAAAACTGTATTTGACCGAAATCTCAGGGGCGGCATTGGCAATTTACCCCCCTTTTGTTTTGTTTGATCAACTGTATGGCGGTTACCATTCCTTATGAACAAAAAATACTCGCGCCGTTTTGAGTCCGCTGTTGAGTTCGAAGAAAACCTCTCTCTCTCTCTCTTCCTAAAACCTTTCGCATTTCGAACCCTATTTTACTAACAGCGCCTGCAATTCAATCAGAATTATCACTCTCCCTCTAAAACAGGTTAACGCTCTGTTTTCTTGACGCTATGGACGTGGAACTGAAAAACGAAATCACAGCCGTCGAAATGAAGATGGAAAAGATGGACGATCACGACGAATTTCCAGAGCAAACTCGAATTTCTACTCCGGCCAGCGTGATCTATATCAGTAGCACAGACTCCGATTCCGAGTCATCCGAGTTGGACGATTCGGACGACTCGGACCTCGAAGGGATTCTGACGAAGAGGAGAAAACTTGAGTGCGTACTGCCCGTTGGATTCCTCGACCCTATTCATCCAGAAGAACGGGTGATTGTCCAGCCAACGACGTTAGATGCGAATACTAGTTCTGTTTCGAGGGAGGAGTCATTGGAGAAGGCGATATGTCGCCCGCAATCGAATACGGTGGTGAAGAGTAGTTGTAGGCAGTTTTGGAAAGCAGGAGATTTTGAAGGGGAAAACAACAATGCTGGTGCTGATTTCGGCTCTCATTCTGGTAATGAATTTTTAATTTCACGTGTTTTTACCTGCTTTTTATACATTTGCACTGTCCATTGTGTTTCTTCAAATTTTGGATTTTTTTTGGCCTTTATTCAACAAAAAGACTACATTTGAGTACCATGTGATATGTCACAATTGCAATGGTAGAATGTGCTCCACTACATCATATATAGGGCACATTCTACCAATACATTGGTGATGTGATACTCAAATGCGGTCACCAAAGCATTAGTGTTATTCAAATCTTCTCTCCCATTTGTTAGTTTTGCATTAATGTGGATTATTCGTCTTGACAAGAGTGATTATAAAAATAAGAAGATATGAACCAAACTAAAAACAATTGAATAAAGAGAAAACAATCCAAATTTTTTTTGTTTGTTTTGGATTATTTTTGTTTTTAGTAATTTTCAAAATATATTGTTAATAATTTTTGCCTATTACATTCCTCTCTTCGAGATGAACCAAATAATCTACAAAAATTGATACCAAACTAACAAATGCAATTTTCTTAGGAAGGACAAAAAAATAATGCAAAAGAATTATTTAGGTCAAAACACCACTTATTTGCATTGTTTTTGTTTTGATTTGTACTTTGTGCAATTGACAGTACCCAAACCAGTACCATAAAAAAGGTTATGCGATGGACAGTAGTGGACTCAAGATTTGTACTTAGTAAGTGATAACAAAAATTATACTTCATAGTTTTATACATCTGCGTAGTAGGTCATATTTTGTGTGCACGTACTTAGCTGTCACAAAAGTCTAGGTGAAGTGGGGGTGACTTGGTTAACAATCTTGTTCAACAAGATCGTTAGGACTAGGAAGATTGTCGACGAATGGAGAAGTAGCACCTTAGTACCTATATGTGCATAAAGGGGATATTCAAAGTTGCAAAAACTATAGAGGCATTACGTTGATGAGTTATACGATGAAGTTGTGGAAACGAGTTATTGGGCATCGCTTGAGAATGGTGGCTGCGGGTGTCTGAAAAACAGGTTAGATTTATGCCTGGGAGATTGACCATGGAAGCAATCTATCTACTAACGAGATAGGTAGTAAAGTATAGAGAAAATAATAGTGATCTCCATATGGTCAACATAGATTTCGAAAAGGCTTATGATAGAGTGCCTAGGGATATTATATGATGGGTTTTTTTAGAGTAAGGGAGTGGCAAAAGGAGATATCAATGTGATTAGAGACATGTATGAAGGTGCAGTCACCACCATTAGATCACCATCAATTTTCAATCACAATAGGTTTGCACCAGATATTAGCTTTGAGTCCGTACATCTTTTCATTAGTTATGGATGAATTGACCAAGCATATTCAGGATTATATTCCATGGTGTATGTTCTTTGCAGATGATATTATCCTGGTAGATGAAACTATTAGAGGTGTTAGTACTAAATTAGAAACATCTTGAGAAGCATTAGAGTCAAAATGCTTCAGGATAAATAAGAGTAAAACTGAGAATATAGAATTTAAGTTTAGTGGTATCAGAAGTGCTCATGTTTAAAAAGCAGATTCAAGATAAAGGAGATACCACGTAGTGATCATTTTAGGTAATTAGGTTCTAAATATTAGCAAAGATGGAGAGATTGCAGATGATGTGACTCATAGGATCCAAGTGGCGTGGTTCAAGTGGAAAAGCGCTATTGGTGTACTATGTGACAAAGATACCCACAAAATTGAAAGAGAAATTTTATAGAACTGCCATAGGACTAGCGATGCTATAGGGGACACAATGCTGACCTATCAAGAGACAACGAGTGAGTAAGATGAGTGTAGTTGAAATGAGAAGGCTGACATGGATGTGTGGTAAGACTAGAACAAACGGGATTAGAAATGAAACCGTTCATGAGGTGTTATGTGTAGCACCTATAGAAAAGGTTGGGAGAATATAGACTAAGGTGGTTTGGACATATCTATCGTACACATGTAGATGCGTTAGTTAAGAGAGTTGATATGATAGTTTTGGGTAGTACGCTATGGGGAGGGGAAGACCCAAATTGACATTGCATGCTGTAGTGCGCAAATATGAGTCTATTAAGTCTAAGTGAACAAGTAGCCCTATTTCTATAATGATAACAAAAACCACATTTCATTGTTATATACTTCTACTAAGTATGTCATATTTTTAGTGTACATACCTAGCCGTCATTTTATTGTACACGTGACCAAAAATTTGTTGATAACTTAGAATTATAATGTGTTTTTCCACACATACACACTTAGTGTAAGAATTACTTCTCATCCAAGGGACTTGCAAGGGCCAATCTGAAAGAATTTTTCAAAATTAACTTGAAAAACTAGTAGTACAATTATTAAAGAGATTATGTGGAATTACGCAGGGTCCCGGGCACCCCATTCCGTCCACCCCTAGTGATGGAAGTTGTGCAGGATCGGACACAAGGGGTGCTGACGAGTGCCCGGCCCGGACCTAGCACAACTCAAAATACCATCACCAATTATAGAATTTTAAGTGAATTCAAAAGACGGAATTGGCCCCTAGAAGTCCTTTGAGTAGAAAAATTCATAAAATTTTCTGTGTGTCAAAAATCTACTAAAACCTCAAGTTGTGAACTATATTTTGGGTGCATGTCTAAAATTGGATGACAGCTACGTTTACTCACACAATCTGTCTTTTTCTCAAACTTAACATGTAATATATGCATATACTTGCAATTTTTTTTTTTGTCAATGTAGAAATGGTTGTGGTTTGGTCCCCCGTCTGCCACCGATGTTGTGTAACATTAGTTGGGGGACTAGGAGTCCCACACACAACCCAGAGAGAATTTAACGTGGTTTGGCTGGAATACCTGCTGCACGGAGAAAAACAATTCACTAACAATGGAAATATTAGAGGAGTTGCACACATAGAATCTCAACTCTCTCTTCTCACTCTTACTCTAGTTTTCTGGACTAAAAAACCACACTTATTCTCTCAAACCTCTCTGTCCTTTATATCCAGAAACAAGGATACAAGGGCATGAGGCAAGGCCTTTGTGGGGTGAAAGTCAAGGGGGGAGCGTCACGTTCCATGAGGCTGTGAATAAACGGGGTGGACCCCAATAACATTGTGTGTAATTAAGAAGTGGTGTATTTTGGCTGAGAAGGTTGAAAATCTGTTCATATTTGGTAACAGATTAATTGGTGATTTGTTGTGTGCATTAGAATACTCTGACATCTTAATAGTCACGGGGGTCTCCCAAAGAGGACGCGTAGAGGAGATCACCCGCAAATATTAGGATCGCTGTCTGACTCAGATAAACAACTATCATGAAATTAAGGCGTCAGACCAAACTAGGCACTTTCATTCCAGTAGAAGTCCTTGAGCAATTTCCAGGAGATGGCTATGTGTCCATTCTAAAATTAAGTCTTGTGGAGCAGTATTTGTACATGAGGTCTGATTGATGAAGAATTCAAAGGTTTATGAAATACTTTCACTAAGCCTAATCTATGAGTACCTTCCATAGTTTGGGCAGAGAATTCTCATGTATTTCCCAAACTGAGTAAGAAGCATTGGAGAAAGGACTTTAAACATTGCACTAACTTAACTTTTTTGTTTCATCATATGGAACCGTCTAATTCTAGCGTTATAGTAATCTATGAAACCGGTTAATACGGAACTCCAGAGTCAAAAGTGAAAAAAGTCAGTCCTCTGAATAAATGGGGTGGACCCCAATAACATTGTGTAGTTATGAAGTGGTGTATGTTAGTGGAGAAGGTTGAAAAATCTGGTCATATTTGGTAACAGATTAATTGGTGATTTATTTGTTGCTTATTATGTGAAGAAGGTTGAAAAATCTGTTCATATTTGGTAATAGATTAATTGGTGATTAATTTGTTGCTTATTATGTGAAGATTTGGTACTTTAAGTTTTAGGATTATTTCTCTTAATGGGCTCTTGTAAAGGTATTTATATTGAGAGGGCTTTGTTACAACAACCCATAGATGATAATTCTCTTCCCTTCTTCTGTAGAAGTATTTGCCTGTGGCTGAATCACGTAAGTACCTCCTTTTCTCATTAAGAAAAGTCTTATGAGAGTTTGTTGGTTCTGTTATTTTGAAGGGCCTTAAGAAAACTTTTAGTTATAAAACATTGTATTTTTTGTTCTGAGACTTTGTGGTAAGAAGAGTTGTGAGGTTTTGTTTATCTGTCATTGTCTTTGTTGATTTTAGTTGCCATTCTGGAAGCAAAGTTACAAACCATTGTGTACAGAGGTATATTATGCACTTTTTTGTGCTATGTATGTATTGTAACCTTTCTCTTGTTTTGTCTTTTGGTTCCAATGTGCTCATGTATTACTTGTTTGTACAAATGGAGTCCAATGCTGGCAAATTTTGGAAGGGTTATTTTCCTTGTTACTCTTCTTGTTATGGGAAGCAGATTTGTTTTTTTGTGCAAAATGATTGGTCAATTTTGATCACGCTGAGAAAGATATTGAACTGTCTGAGGCTTTTGAAACATGATCTTCTTATCTAGTTGTTTGAGGTCTATAAAATTGAACAAATCAACCAACAGTTCCCATGTTATCCCTAATCCAAGGGGGTATGGGCGGGAAGAACTGGATATGGACCTTACCTTTGGCTATATATGCACAAAGCGGCTCCTTTCAGAAAATTCTTACCACTGAGAATAGCAGCCTTCGTATTCCTCCGTAAAATCAAAGAACTCAAGGGACATTGTGCCAAGAGATGTTCTTATTTAGAATGATCAACATCGTTGAAATATGATTTGGCTTTATGAAAGTTTCATTACCACATTGCGATGTCTTGCAAACATCCTTGCATCAATTGGTTGTGAATCAAGAAAAGCTTGCATCTCAGTCCTTAATCATCATATGGAGGGAAGTGAGAGTTCATGATTGTTATTTGAATTTTCTAATGAAGAATAAGTTCAAGATTTTATAATTTAGATAATTTGTTAGCATTCGACATGGTAAATATATTTTTTCCTGCAGTTGGCATGGAGCATGTCAGGGTTCATCCAAGATTTTTACATTCCAATGCTACCAGTCATAAATGGGCTCTCGGAGGTAAGCTTCCATGTGAATTTGAACATTGAACTTATTTAAGAGATGGTTTTCATTGACTGTCAGTCTTATTAATATTGTTTTTTTACTTTTCCAGCTTTTGCGGAGCTTCTAGATAACTCTTTGGATGAGGTATTGGGGTTTCCATATTCTCCTTATCCCTTTTCATGAAGGGCGTTCACCCTTGTTTTTCTATTTTTGTAGTTTCCCCTTTCAACTGTTGAGTGTTGTGGTTTAATCAGGTCTGTAATGGAGCTACTTATGTCCGCGTAGAAATGCTGAAAAACAAGAGAGATGAAAACAAGATGTTGTTGGTCGAAGGTATGTAGCAGTCTTTCTCCCTTTTCTCATGATTATTTGGAGGTTTTTTTTTCTTATGAGTGGCTTTGCTTTTCTAACATTGTTGAAGAAGAGTATGACATGGGTATCTCATTGGGAACGGTGAAAACTTACATTTTCTTTTTCTCTCCTTTGTGATTTGAGTGGTTTTTTTTTTGTAGCCTGATATCTATATCTATATCCTTGCTTAGTTACAGTTAAATTTCTGACTGCAGATAACGGTGGGGGAATGATTCCTGATAAAATGAGACAGTGCATGTCTCTTGGGTATTCTGTAAAAAGCAAAATGGCGAACACTATTGGTCAATGTGAGTTGTTCTGTTCCTCATTTTTCAGACCATATAGGAGAAAGAAATCCTGACATCATTCAATTGTACTTCTAATTTTCTATCCAATGTACAGAAAATAAAGTGCGTATTGACTCATGTTGCAGTGGATACTCTTAACGGTGATTTTATGGTTCTACTCATTTGTCAGATGGAAATGGTTTCAAGACTAGCAGTATGAGGCTTGGTGCGGATGTCATTGTATTCTCCCGATGTCCTGGTGCTCACGGAAGAAGGTGGTTGCTTGTTCTATGTAGGAATAATTTTTCTGTTGTTGTTTTCTATTAATTCCTTGTCGCTCATGAGCAGAAACTAAGATAGAATTTGGGATTAAAGTAGCTTACATTCCTTTTTACTTGTACTGCTTGCATAGTAGCACGACACCCAACAGAAAAGGAATTAATAGAAAACGATCAGTGACGGAGCCTGGACTCTAACATGGGGGTGGCACTCAAAAGGATCATATATTTAATACCAACAGAAAGTACATGTATCATTTAGATTAACCATACGTAATGCCCACAAAAACAAGAAGTACATATATTCTTCAAAAACTAAACATCCATCAATATAGAACGAACATAGTTTTAAGTTCTATCACATTGCAACTCGACGTTCTTTCATATCTCGAAAATCGTCCACGACAGAGTCTAAACCAAAACTCATAGAAATTTCCTTTAACGATGGTGAACAAGGCTAGTAGCAGTTGTCACCCCTGCCACCATTTGAAAAGATCCTACTATTACATGGAAAATATATATATATATATATATATATAGGAAGAGGATCCTATAGGGGCTCCCTTACATAGCTTATGTAAGGGATTTTTCGTTCGAGATTGAATTTCGACAATCCGAATCGTTAGATGC
Source organism: Gaultheria prostrata (assembly GCA_036023075.1). Taxonomy (NCBI): domain Eukaryota; kingdom Viridiplantae; phylum Streptophyta; class Magnoliopsida; order Ericales; family Ericaceae; genus Gaultheria; species Gaultheria prostrata. Next base: position 19,574 of record JAXBDA010004406.1, on the reverse strand, counting down.
ATTTAGAATGTGTTTTTAAGGTCCAGCGTGGGGATTCGTAAAAAAAAATTCCCCGGAAGGGCTTGATCCGAGCATTTTCCATAAAAACGTTATATATAGCGTTTTTTTAAAAACTGATCGGATCAAGCCCTTCCGGGTATGTTTTTTTTACGAATCCTCGCGGTAGACCTTAAAAACATGTTTTAAACACATCTAACGGTTCGGATTGTCTCGGATCATTGAAATTCAATCTCGAGTGACAAATCCCTTACATAAGGCTTATGTAAGGGAGCCCTTATAAGATCCTCCTATATATATATATATATATATTTATATATTATCATCGAATTATAACACCCCTCACCCCGCCCCTCCTCCACAACGCAAAAATCCTGACTCCGTCCCTGATGGTGGTGAAGTACATGTATTATGTTGAAGGCTACCGAAACCAAACAGCCATGAAAAGAAAATTGAATTGAAGAGACGACGAGAAGAGGATATACACAGACAAACCTTGAGAGCTCTTCTTTCATGGAAATCATGTAAAACTGATTCTTTATCTGCTGAAAGTAAAGCCCGTATTGCAGTGTAAGTGACTCTTCTCTTGGCAGAGTCTAACCTAAACTAATTTCCCCCCCCCCCCCCGACTAAAGCCTCCGTCACTGAAAACGACAACAGAAATTTTTTTTGCCCAAAAATCTAACATCCAAACACAACCTTAAGAAGATGATAACTTATGAAGAAAGTGATGGTGGGTGTTTTGGCGTGTCAAGGGTTTTGTTTTTTGATGGTGGGTGTCTTGGCGTGGCTTGGGTTGTAGTCTGCTTTTGGGTGTTGGTGTGGTTAGGATCCTTTTGTTTTTCGTTTGTTTTCTTTTCCTTTCTTTCTCATTCAACCTCGGTTAGATGCCCCCTCCCCCCATCTCAATGTACCCTTTCGAGATTCTTTATAAATCTTCTTTTTTCGATAAAAGAAAAGATATTATTTTTTGACAGTCAGACCCCTATAATCAAAACCATGGTTAATTGTGTGGAGAGAGAACCACCGACCAACCGGACTAACCCTAGGAGTTGGGTGTCCTACTACTATGCAAGCAGTACAAGAGCAAAATCACTTTATATGCAATATGGATCTTATTTGATAAATCTTAATTAGTTTTACTATAGAAAATTTTATTAAAAATTTGTAGATTTTTAGATACGAATAGTTTAAAAATTACATCGAAATCCAAACAGGACTAACACCTGTCGTCTCCAAACAAATTACAAAAATCACAAAGGGAAAATTTGTTAAATTCTTACCTGCCTGCATGTCTCTTAAAAGCAGGCCAAAACTGGCAAAACATCTTCCATCACTTCATGCAAAACACACGATTCTCATCTTTTCCTTGTCAAAAGTGTAACATGTACTGCTGTACAAGGTATGTGTTTCTCACCATTTGCATAATAGCTAACCTTAGTGTTGTTCCTGGAGTGTTGAATAATTACTCATCCCTACCAATGCTACAAAGATGAATGGTATTAATCATACGCTACCTACTAATCCAGTAAGCAAAAGAAAATTTTTTTGTCAACAAATTTTTTTTTCCAATTAACCATGCGGGTCAAGAGATAGAAAGCATGGATACTTAACTGTTTACATGGATTTCTTGTCCACCCAATGAGTTTATGCACTTGCTTCAAAAAAAGAAAAAAAAAGGTTTATCCATTGTGTCTCACAAATTAATCCAAGTATCTTTAATTGTTCAGCTCAACGCAAAGTATTGGAATGCTGTCCTACACATTCTTGAGGAGCACAGGGAAGGAAGACATCGTGGTTCCCATGGTAAGATCACACCTGAATTAGTGGTTGTATTATATGTAGAGGTGTCAAACGGGTTGTGCTATGCCGGCATGGTCCATTTAATTTCGTGCCAACCGTGTTTCGTGCCGTGTCGGCCCATTTACCAAATCGTGCCGTGCCATGCCATTTCTTAATCGTGCCGCATCGTACCGTGCTACTTTTTAATCGTGCTGTGTCGTGCCATGCCCATGCCGGCGCATCTCTGAGTTTCGTCAAAAAAAATGTATAATCCAGCCGAGTTCCGTTTAATCTAGCCGAGTTTCGTCATTTTTTTTTTTGTATAACTATAGCTATATCTTTTGAACAAACATCAAGAAGAATTTAACAAATGTCAGTAGGTATTTAATCAAACGAATAGTATCATTAAAAAAAAATTCGGTCCTGATCGATAAGCTTTCTAAACCCAATCGAGAAGAAACTTTATGCGATTGATTTCATCAATAGGACCAACAAAACCAACGGCTCGATTGTTAAAATAATTACGGCGTATTGAGATTCGCAAAAGATTTGTATTGACTTGTTAAAAAGCGTATAACATATAAAAAAAGTGTATAACATACCGATAAAAGTGTATAACATACTGATAAAAAAAAAGTGTATAACATATAATTAGAAAATTCATCAATAAAATTAATTTTTTTGGTAAATTAAAAATCAGTATTTGTTGTGCCGTGCTCTGGGCCATGCCCCGTGCTGTGCGGTGTCTAGCCCACTCCGTGCCGTGCCCGTCTAAACCCATGCCGTGCCGGTCTAAAACCGTGCTCGTACCGTGCCGTGCCACATTTAAAAGTGTCGTGCTGTGCCATGCCCTTGCTAGACCGGCCCTTTTGACACCTCTAATTATATGTGACCACACTTCCACTTCCATCCTCTAAACTTGGGACTCTTAACTCTTATGCGTCCACTGTCTTTAGATTGCTGAAGGTTTTGATGGAATTTTGATGTTTTATACTGTGGTCAATATATTATAGGTGCAATGTCACCTTGGAAAGAAAACTAAAATATGTGACATAATTCTTGGCGACTTGGTGTTAAAAAATTTAATTTTCCATAATTCAGTATGCGGAAATTGTTAAACTAAGAGATGTTATCATCTTGGTTTACTCCTTGCAAATTGCAATATGGATAAAAGTTTGTTATATGCAAGAATATACCTTTTGCTTGTCTTCCTTTTTGATTCCTAATTGTTTCCATTTTCTTTGGACTGAAAAGATTGATTATGAGAGAAGTGGACAAGATTGGAACAAGTTAATTCGGTCATCTCCTAATGACTGGAGTAGAAACTTGGAAACTATTACGCAATGGTCACCATACAAAAGTGAAGATGAACTTCTTCAGCAGGTCAGTTTTCTATTCCTCGTGAACTATACTTCTAGGATCATAGCTCTTTTGCGATGGTAATCAGTCAACTAGTGCTTTATTAGTTTATTACGTCTGTAAATGGCGTACTGTGATTCTGTTTTGCTAACTCTGCTTTTTGCTGAAGTAAGAAGTATACAATTGCACAGTAATACCAAGCATTCTATTTTAGGGGTGTATTGTTTCATTCAAAAGAGAAATAAGACAAATTTATATTGAGTAAGCAATTAATGTGATAATATGATGTGAACTCCATCTTAGTTTGAAAACAACCAAGTTCCTTTCATGGCATAATCCCACAGTAACATAAATAAAGAGCTGATGTTTGTTCAAATTCTTGGACGAACGGATGTTAAGGAAAAATTCCATATGTTACATGGTTTACTTTCTGTTGGTTCAACATCTAGCTAAGGATAGAACTATAGAAGTATACCATTAGCCCTTTCAATACAAAGTCAAATATTTTAATGAAGGATTGTTGTTGTGAAGATCTAGGTGGTCAGTCATCTCAATGTCCTATCGTAAGGTCTGATTTTTTGGTGGGTACGTGGTATGTCTAGAAATGTGTACCATGGATCTTTGCATTTGACATTACGGGTCCTTATCTCCACGAGTATATATGGTTATGATTTTGTTGCAACACTTATTTATGTTATGTTACGTTGGCATATTTAGTAGTGCTTCCGGTAAACATTTTTAGGTTAAGAGTTTTAATTTGCTTACCTGAGAAATTTGTGTGGTTTGTATCCCCTCAGTTAAGTCTTTATGGTTACCCTCTTTACTTTCTGAGATAGTCTATTGTCATGTTGGTATTATATATGTGCTCCATGGCATCTCCCTCTCTTTTCCCCAAGTTCTTGTGCTCTCACTTTGAAATGTCAATTAATGTTATTGCGTGTGGAAATATGCAGTTCAATGAGTTAACGGATAGAGGCACACGCATTATAATATACAATCTTTGGGAGGACGACGAAGGACAGCTGGAACTTGATTTTGACACGGATCAAAGTGTATGCCTTCGATGCAGTTGAATTCTGTTTCTGTTTTTATCATCTTTTATGTGGTATTATTGGATGGTAGTGATATTCTTTCTTTCTTTTGACTTGATAGGACATTCAAATTAGAGGGGTGAATCGGGATGAAAAGAAGATAGAGATGGCAACAGATTATCCTAACTCCAAGCATTTTTTGACTTATCGGCATTCATTGAGGGTATATTGTGTTCTTGCTTACTAGGTTTCAAAATTATGCTTCTCATAATTCCATTGCTAGAACTAACTGCACTACAGTTGAATTCTACCGATTAGAGATTTAGGCATGCCCCTTTGGCAGCACCCAACTGACAAGACAGATGCTGCTCTGTGTTTGGAGATATGATTCTTGCCATCAGCGAAATGAAATATCTTGATCACAGATTCTAAATCCTGACACTTTTGCACATCAATAACTGTATAAGGAATCTAAGCCTGGCATTGGCAGTTGTTATTCTAAGGCGATAAAATTGTGCTACCAGATTTCCCACATATCTTTCGAATAACATGATGTTGGCTCTTTTTTTCAGAATTATGCATCGATTCTGTATCTGAGAATTCCACCTGGCTTCCGGATTGTTCTGCGGGGAAAAGATATTGAACACCACAATTTAGTTAACGATATGATGCTTGCTAAGGAGATCACATACAGACCAGTGCCTATTACTGATGCGAATGGGATACCAAAGGATTTGAATGTAATACTTTAACAATTAAGCTTTGTGCAGATGTTTAATTTCGATAAATCACAGATGGCTGATCGTTGTTGTGCTTTTTTCAAAGACCTTTGCTGTCGTGACTCTTGGGTTTGTAAAAGATGCGAAGTATCATATTGATATTCAAGGGTTCAATGTTTATCATAAGAATCGACTAATTAAAGTAAGTTTCATTGGTTTTTATTTTTACTAACTCTTGCAATATTCTGGAGACTGCAGTATCATACTCTTGAATAGTCTTCTCGTTTCTTTTTTTCTTGTTGGTTCTCCCTTCTTGGATTCGTTTTTCTTCGATACTCAACAGTACTCTCCCTTGATGTACAATTAACCTGAAACTGTTGATTTTTCAGCCATTTTGGAGGGTTTGGAATGCTGCAGGAAGTAATGGCCGCGGGGTTATAGGTATTGCTTCCTGCATTGCAATGAGTAACTCCATATTATTTTCAGCAGTTCAACAAGAGTCCTGATTAGAGGTGTCAAACAGGCCGTGCCGTGCCGGCATGGCCTATTTAATTTCGTGCCAACCGTGCCGGCCCATTTACTTAATCGTGTTGCGTCGTGCTGTGTCAGTTTTTAATCGTGTCGTACCGTGCCTGTGCCCGTGCCGGCACATCTCCGAGTTTCGTCAAAAAAAAATTGTATAATCTAGCCGAGTTCCGTTTAATCTAGCCAAGTTTCAACGATTTTTTTTTGTATAACTATAGCTATAATTTTTTCAACAAACATTCAGAAGAATCTATCAAACATCAATATGCATTTAATAGGATGAAAAATATCATTAAAAAAAATAAATTCTGTCCCGATCGATAAGTTTTCTAAACCCGATCGAGAAGAAACTTTGCGCATTGATTTCATCAATAGAAACAACAAAATAGTTTTAGTGTATTGAAATTCCTAAAAGATTTGTATTGACTTATTAAAAAATATATAACATATAATTAGAAAATCCCTCATTAAAAATTAATTTTTTTGGTACATTAAAAATTAGTATTTGTTGTGCCGTGCCCCGTGCCGTGCCATGTCTAGCCCACTCCGTGCCGTGCCCGTCTAAACCCGTGCCGTGCCAGTCTAAAACCATGCTCGTGCCGTGCCATGCCACATTTAAACGTGATGTGCCGTGTCGTGCCCGTGCCAGCCCGGCCCGTGCGACACCTCTAGTCCTGATGCAATTTGACTAAACAATTTCATTTTTGTACTTCTGTGATTTGCTAGGTGTTTTGGAAGCCAATTTTGTCGAGCCAGCTCATGATAAACAAGGGTTTGAGCGCACAACTGCACTGGCGAGACTTGAGGCAAGATTAGTTAAAATACAGAAAGCTTACTGGTTTGTTAACACTCCTCTATCTCGATGTTTTAAGAGTTCTGTACTTTCGTTCAATCAAGCTTCATTTTCTGACAAATGCTGTTTTTAACAGGTCTACAAAGTGCCATGAAATCGGTTATGCTAAGCGACAACGCTCAAACAAGTCTGTTTCTCCAGATAGAGATTGTACACCTTTGGATAAAGGAAAATCCTTGGTACTTCCATATTCAAATGGGCACCTCTACAGTGATGGTGGATCTAAACTGAAGGAGACTTTGGACATTGCAAGATTTTCTAATCAAGAGAAACCCACAAGAAGTCATAATACCCTGCAAGAATGTATGCCAAATGGGAAAGCTGATTGCATTGATGGGCTACCGCATTCAAGGGTAGATTCTTTGTTTATTACTTTAGGAATTGGTCAATGACTAAAATTTTAAGTATAAGAATAGATCTCCTTTCCGTGTTTCCTTGACGGGCTTGAATGAACATAATCTTCTTTTGAGTATGCAAAAATAGTTGAAACATATCACTAAAATTTAAATGCCAGAAGACCTTTCACAGATGCTCTGCCTTATGTCCCCAAAATGGTTGGGCCGCTTTTGGGGCCGCCCCCTGGCTGCCTCGAAGTTGTGTACTTTTTTTTTTGGTTGGAATGCTACTAGTTTTAATGTTTGTTTTCCCTTCGAAAACAGGTTGATGACATCATTAGAGATGAGCATGCCTCCACAAGCTTCTGTGCAGAGAGTATTGTCAAGTTGGAAGGAGAGAATCGTGTGCTGAGGGGAAGGTAGATCCAAGAATTTGCATGAATCTCAGCGTAATATGATGCTTGCTATTTTCTCATCTTCGTCATGGTGAAATGTTTGTAATTTATGATCGTAGATTGGAGCAAGCGAGTGGAGTAATGGAGACAGATCTGTTGCGTGATCTACAGTTCGAGAGAGACAGGTGCAGATCACTAGAAGCTAAAGTAAGTTCATAGATAGTTCTTTCCTGTTTTCCTTGCATATTTTTATCTAAGGATTTCAGAGAGTTGGATAAGATTCTTAAACTTTGAATGTCCCTATAAATGCAATAGAGTCGTGACCCTCGAAGGGTTCCAATAGCCGTAAGCTAATTGGTAATTGATTAAAGAGTTCTAAAATTAGAAATGAGAAAACTAGAAAGTATGAACAGCTTGAAGCTTCAATTTTTATTTTTATTTTTGTTTGGAATAATGTGAAGCTTCTTTATACTCAGGTTGAGGAGGCACAACAGAAAATAGAAAATCTGGATAAAGAACAAGAATATCTGGTTGAAATATTCGCGGAAGAAAGGATCCGGCATGATGCTGAAGAGGATAGTTTGAGGAACCGGTTAAAGGTCGGAAATATTTTCTTTTCTTCTTCTCGTTTCTCCTTCTTTTGGTTCTATTTTCCTGATTCTAGTTGTTACTTTCTTGTCTGAGAAAGATTTTTTTTTTTTTTTTTCTTTCTGTAGGATGCATCTAATACCATCCAAAATTTGCGTGAGAAGTTGAAGCTGCTTGAGACCAGGAGTTTCTTAAGTTGCAAAACCGAACAGTGAAGTGCATAAAGCTGCCGTTTAAGTTATGGACTATGCAAGTGGTGGCTAGCTCATGCGGTAGAGCTCTTGCATGCCCCACACTGGATCTCAGGATTGAATCCCATTCCCCCTCCCCATGTAATAGATTAAAAATGACGAATGACAAAAAAAAAAAAGTTATCAGCTCTGATGATTAGGTTTAGAACAGTTATCTGAAAGCCTATGCATTTTCCTTTTCCAAAAAGGGATATTTGCATTTTCTAGTCACCCTGAAGGAAAAATAGAGGAACACAAAAGGGTATGAAGCCTGAGAGATGTAGGAGTTTCTCCCTTGTTTGTTAACATTTGGATAGATTAGTTAGATGTTATTTTCCATGTTGCTGGGAACTCTGTGTATTCCGTTTTGAAATATAGTCATTCGTAAATCCAACTTATTAAAGAAACACCATCATTACATCTTTCATATCAACTTTTACCTGCGTTTTGCAAAAATTATCCTCCACTTTTACTCATTTACTCTTTACCCAATAACTTTTCAAAAGACCAAAATGATAAATTTACAAACTTTTACCAATTAACTTTTCAAAACACACTTATTAAGGGATAGCCTAAAATGAAAATGCCGATACTAAAAAAGGGGACAGAGGGATTCAGGTCAGTGTTACATATATTTTGTACCAGTGTTGTTTCCCGCTGTTTATAAGGAAACTCAAGCCTCTAATGGTCTAACAAGGTGATATTTTCACAGCATGTGGGCTGCTGCCCCTGTACTCGTTCGTAGTCCAACTGAAGTGATAGTGAGAGGATTAACAATATTACTGATAAGTTGTTCAACAAATATTTAATCCTCCGCCAATTGTTGCATGCACACACAAAAAATTAAATGACTTGTTACGGAGTACAATGCAATCTTAATTCGTCCAATGACAGAGCTGAATGAATGAAATGATTTGAGCTGTACTCGACACCATAGGAAATTATCATTTAAATCATTATTATTCTTTTTCCATAATTCAGTTCAAAAGATAACACATTTTCTAGCTATTTTCAAGTTCATTTACTACATACACTATCTAATTTTGAATAGTGTATAACACAGTACCAATTTTTCATGGCTAAGGGCTATTGGGAGGGGTTGGGGGAACAAATGGTATCCAAGTTCTGCACATATGGAAAGAAAGAGGAAGACGAAGGAAAAAAAAAACCCTAACCAACTATAACAGTAGTACTACATGCCATTAGAAAGGGAAAAAGTTTCAGTGCCGTGGTGCCCATCGGGTCATCTGGGCCGTTCATCCTTGTTTTGAACGGCCCAGATCTGTTGGGATTGTTCGGTGATATTTTTGTAATTTTGAAGGGTAAATTAACCCCAATAGATCTGGGCCGTCCAAATCTGATGTGCCGACTGCCCATCCGGCACTGAAATATTTCTCCATTAGGAGAGGTTAGCAACAAAATGAAGACGAAGAACATCAAGCCATAAAAAATGGGAAAAAGAAACTGCTTTATATAAACAGCTAGCTGTCTGTGGACCAAAACAACTAAGTTAAAGATAAGATTAATGAAGTTAAAAGCTGGGAGCGACCAAAATTGGAGGTGAAAAGAAAGGGGGGCGGGCATCATCAACACCACAAAAGGTCGACCCTTCAATATTGAATATACCAATGTCACGTAGTATTCATCTTCTAGCTCGGGCTCAGGATCCTTGGTTGAAATGCAATGCACACCACCGTCGACAGAGTAAAATCATCGACGTAATGGATGCTGTTAGGTTGGCAGCGGAGCCGGAGAGGACCATGGCCTGCCGAGTAAGATATGGAATAACTAACGCCTAGGAATAAAGTGTGATTTCCCAACAAGTCAAATTCGACCCATTCTCTGTTACCGAAATTGAGCTTAAAGATGGTGAAACATACTCTATTTGTTAAAAGCCTACGACAAAGGATATGTATCCTTATTCGTATCGTCTCTTTCGGAAAATGATACTGATCCCATCCCTTATCATTTTTTTATAAAAATCCTATGACACGATCCCTTATCCTACGATATATACGCGTATCCTAATTCAGTATGCATCCTATGATTACTTATTTCCATTCACTCTATAACAGGCAACTGCAGACAAACTGAGCGTAAAAAAGTATAAAGACTTTGCACAAACTATCAAGTTTCCAATAAAGCATAAACTGCATCTTTTTGCCACATGAATGAAGTTGGAATTTGAGATTTGGACAAACTTGAAAAATCTAGCAGACATTAGGCATAAACACGACCAAAGGCATAAAAAAGGTTCCAAATTATCTAGCTTGTCTATTTGTCTTCCACAAATTTTCAAGATATCGAAGAAAACCCGACTTCCCAAGCTGCTCTGGTATCTTATCGAGGTCAGACCCTCCAACAACAGCAACAGCAGTGACCTACAGAGAAACCAAGCAGTAAAGTTGTTATCGTTGTGCAAACGACAATCATATAAAACTACTCCATTTTGCATTCAGAGGTGATCAGAATAATCAACGAGGTGCCTTTGCTTAGTTCCTGAGTGAACTTCTGCCTATTTGGAGTGGCCACTTGCTATTGGAGATCTTCCACCATCTGCAGTTTAGTACCACCACTAGTAAATAAAATTTGAGTATCAAAATCCATTTCAATTTCCTAATGTGCTCAACCACTAGGTTTTACTGTGGAAGACTTTATTCTCTGTCTTCCATAATTCTAGTTAGTTCTTCACCTATGTTATGGATCACCTTTTACTCTGGTTAGAATGTCTTCTGTATTCTGGTATTCGTTACTTCCCAAAATACTGTAGCACAAATGCCGAAGTCGAACGTACTGCTCCAGAATCTAGAGTAATTCCTGGCAGACCTGCTCCCAGAGCAAGGCCGCTGTCTATTTTCTGCCCGTCATGAGTTACATCAGCATCTGGATATACGAATTGACTTGAATAATGATTGATCTTATTTTTTACAAGCCACACAACTGAATTCGGTTCAAGGTGGGGCATGTCTTTTTAATAGAGTTTGGTTCAAGGTAAGAAGCAATTTGTGTGTAACTGAATTGTTTGAGCAAATTTGTGATCTTTGTATGTCAGATGCTCTATAAGTGGCGTTTTCTTTTTCTCTGTTTGTTCTTGAAATGAAAGGTACTGTTTCATGGGAATGCTGAATTTAGCATTTTTTAAAGAATATAAGCATAATTACTTTGGTGATCTTATATTGTGCTGAAACTTCATAAGTCATGGGTCATAAATGATTAAGAAACTGAGCTATTGTGGTAGAACGTGTCCTCTGAGCCTATCCTTCATGCTATTTGTCACTTCATTCTCCATGTAGAGATGCAAAATACCTTGATGGTTTTCTATTTTGCACTTCATTCTCTGAAATTGCCAACTTATTTCTCCTATGTTCGAACCTTTCAAATATATAGGTTCACATGGCCAGGCACCACATATATGATTTTGGTATGTAACCATATGGGAAGAGAGCATTTTTTCATTTTATTTCCGCTTAAATGGGTCTAGGTCTGTAGTTGTTATAAATATGTTTTGTATTGATTTCGAATTTTCATTGAGTTTTAAATTTCAAATTTCAATTGTGATTCATTGTTGAACTTTGATTGCTACTCTTCTATTCATAATGTCCGATCCTAATTAGGTAAGTTTTGTTTCTTGAATCTCTTAACAGAGGTTTTGGGGAAAATTTCAAAAAGCCTTTAAATTTTCAGCCAATTCTAAAAAAAACACGTGGACTTCGTCTGTCAACAAAACCCCGAACCATTAACTCTTAGTAGCCCTACCAGCCTAACTACCATTTTGGTTGTGCACCTAGATAAGTTTTTCAAAAGTATGATCTATAATGTACCTATGAACGATCCAAACCGTTGATTATTTTTCAAATAATTTTTGAGTTTGCTTGGAAAATTTTAACTCAATCAGATAGATGTAGGTGCTTGATTGGATCTCCAATTTTTCATTTTTCATTTAGAATCCTATATCCTGAATGAAAACTTGAATGATTGGATCGAGCACTTACAGGTATCCGATTGAGTTGAATTTTTAGATGTAACTCAAAAAAGTATTTTGCAAATAATCAACAGTTTGGATTGTTCGTGGGACCCCGGAATGGGGCCCACACATAATTGTCTGTTCATGCTGCTGTCCTTGTACTCTTCCTCCAGTCCATGGCCAAAGCCCGTGCTACCCGACGAACCCTAGACTCCTTCACTGTCAAATCCATCAACAAATCCTCTCTGTCTATCTCATCGGAATTCTAACTATGCTGTCTCCGGTAGCCGGTGACTGTGTCTTAATGAGCCCTTCAACAAGACACTATTTGGATTGGGAGAAAGACAAAGAAAGCTGGAATGGCTACAAGGATTTATGTCGTCGATGGGCTAAGCAGGGGCTACGGCAGCAGGATGACGGCATCCGTTGTTATTACCTTGATAGTTGCTGCTTCATGTGGCCTAATCTTTGGCTATGATATTGGGATTTCAGGTGCAATTTCTTTCCTTTAAAAATCTTCAAATCATTCTTTGCTCAATTACTAAAAATTCATTCATCTATGGGATGTTTATATGTATTCTTTTGAATTCGTAACTATATGCCTCAACTCCAGAAAAGAAATTATATTGTGCTCTGTAAAATTTGGAACAGTGCAATTGATTTGTGTCATTCCAATCGGTGGTGGTAGTGGAACAGAGCAAATGGATGCTGGCATAAATTAAAGCTAGTGGGGCCACTATACACTTCTCATTAGCAGAAAATAGTTTTGACTTTTGGAACACATCTACAGATTGATGAATTTTTTTGGCAATTAGAGGGAGAGAGCATACAATTGGAGAGAGAGAGAGAGAGAGAGAGGGAGTGCTCTGTTTTTTGTTTTTCAATTGGGGAGAGAGAGAAAGAGAGACGGAGGGTTTTTTTTTTTTTTTTTTTGAGTTCCGCCCTAAACGATGTCGTTTTGGGCACTTAACGAAACCCCAACGTCCAAAACCCTGTTAAGTCCATCCGTTAGGTCTCCCCTGTTAAGAACGTGACGGATTTGGACGGCAGGGGTTTTTTTGTTGACGGAATATAAAGTTTGGGTGTCGTTTTGTTGACAGACGAAGTCCAGGTGTTTTTTTAAGAATTGGCTGAAAGTTCAGGGGCTATTTTAAAATTTTCCCGAGGTTTTGATTAGTGAGAGCGTAATTCTAAACTGAAAATTTTATAGTTTTTCTACCATTAAAAACTGTGTTTGTGTTATCTATATAACAATACACAATGGTGTTTTCAAATTATCCTCTCACAAACTAACTTTTTGAGGGTTAAAAGGTTGGTATTGAGATTGGAATGTGAACCAATGGCTAGGATGAAAACTCATATTCTACACTTCGCCCTCAAAAAGGGACCCACTTTAACGTGGTAGACAGATACAAGGGGATTCAAGAAACAAGCACACAAGAACACAAGAAATTTACGTGGTTCACTACACAAACTGTGTAGCTAATCCACAGGGGGAAGGGACGACTCTATCCACTATATCAATACATATTACATTCTTTAATCTCCTATCAATGTATCCCTCAGTCTCTCTGAGTTCGTTTCGAGTCATTTCCGGTCCCAAAGTCGGCTCCACATCAAAATTACCAAAATACCCTTGTCATACCCTTTTGAAAAGTGTGTTTTTAGTATCGACATTTCCATTTTGGGTTGTCCCTCAATATGTGTGTGTTTTGAAAAGTTAATTAGTAAAAATTTGTACAATTATCATTCTGCCTTTTTGAAAAGTTAGTGGGTAAAAGTTAGGGTAAAATATATACTTACCCCTTAAACTATTCGATTTTTTTTACTTAGTCCTTAAACTACTAATTTAACACACTTGCCCCTTAAACTACCAAACCGTTACACACTTCACCCAATTCTTCATTCCCATCCAGGGGATAGATGGAAAAAATGAGTGGGTTCAACCCTAAGGCCTTAAGAAGGTTACCATTCCCACCAGCTCGATCTCATCCCTCTCTGTCGTACACTCCTTCTCACAGTCCCCTGGTTAGGTCTCCGACATCTGCACGGCAAGTGCTTGTTGTTCCATCTTTCTCTTCTGTTGAATATGAAAGCAAGAAACAAGATTTGACAATTTCATGGAAGGAATAGACTTTGTGGGTTGTCAAGAAGCAAGCCTAACCTAACCATACTTGAGACTCTAAAAACTTAAAGTAAGAATTAGAAACAACAGCTCCAATAGCATCAGACTTGCTTAAATTTTCATGTTTTGACTGCAAAAAAGTACAGCTTGCATCTGATCCAACTTTAAAACCATGATAATCTTCAAAGTGTGTGTATCCAACAACCTATCTTGAGCACCTAAAACAACATCCCAAAAAAGACACCAACCTCGTCTCTTTTTTTCCTGATGGATAATGGTGGCCGGGAGAGATGGGGACTGTGACAGAGATGCCTCTTAGGGTTTTTACTATATAGGTGGCCCCCTTTTTAGGGTTCAGGTCGGATTGACCCATGTTTTTGGCACCAGGAACCTTCTAGGGTTGAACCCTCTCACTTTTTGGAGTGAAGAATTGGGTGAAGTGTGTAACGATTTGGTAATTTAAGGGGGAGGTGTGTTCAATTGGTAGTTTAAAGACTAAGTAAAAAAAAATCGAATAGTTTAAGGGGCAAGTACATATTTTACCCTAAAAGTTAAGTTAATTTTGGAAAGTAGAGGTAAGAGTTGATGTGAAAGATGTAATGATGATGTTTCTTTAATAAGTTGGATTTACGAAGCAACACACTTAAAAAGGGACGATTGGAGATGTAATATGGATCTCGTTTGGTAGTTCTCAAAGAATTCTCTTAAAAAAAAAGTTTTCAAAATTGTAAAAAAACATTATAGATTGAAAGATATAGACAATTGAAAAATGGTACGCATGCTCGTAAATTGATATAAAATTCAGGACGGAGAGAGTATCTGATTAGTACTATTCCTTTAGTACATGCAAGAAGTGACAGCTTTAGGAATTTTTGAAAGAGTGTTTAAAAACTACTTTAACTCTATTATTCTACATAAAGTTTCCTATATTAGTGTGAATAATATGACCAAATAGTGCAAAAATATATAAGATGTCACAATTTCCATGTTCTCAAGGAGTTCTATAGTTCGGGCCTAATAAAATTAAACCAAAATATAGTACATAGTATTTATTGTAGAAAATTGTGTGACAAAGGTTCACACAGATTTTTTTGGACACATGTTAGAAATACTTGATTTTGATATGGGTTACGTCAAAATTGATTTCTCAAAGCCTTGTTATAATGTCTTATTAAAACTCCCTTTGATAATTAATATACGGCTGGCTCTTGCATAAATTATTTTCAAGTGAAAAGCTTTGGGCTGATTCAGGAAACTTGTTTTTAAACAATGGGCTTTACTGCTTGCATTAAATCCGAGTCGTGCATTATGAAAATGGAGAGTCTGATCTGGAGCACCACAGAGAGGCACCAGTGTCCAAATAATGGACTGGCCATTATTCTTGGAAATAATGAATATGACACAAAAGGAAAAAACGCATTTTGCTAATGTGTATTTGGAGTAGAATTAAAAATAGAGAAGGTTATGCTGTGTGTTTAAAAAGTACTTACTTACGTAGACAAAGCGAGGGATGAGCTCTTCCAGGTCCTTCTTGCTAACTCGAGTCCCGTCAACCTCAACCGGATCACCCGTGTAGACAAACTTCATGAGAGAAATTTCTACCAAGGGAACCAGCTCGCCGGATGGCAGAAGGAACTGTGATCTTCTTGACATTCTGAAGCCATCTCGGATCATAACACCCCTCTTTGAATATGTCGAGATCCTCACCTGCTGCCACAGTCTTCAGACCCCTCCCCTGGGGATCAATGATCGCGAACGACTGCAAACATGGAAGGTGATACGATTATTGAACCAATAAATCCAATCTCATAGTTGCATTTTGAGGACAGCCTCCCAGGGAATTCTACCAATGTTCCGATCCCTCACCATTGCACACACACTTTGTATAAGGCAATGATCGATAGGTTCCCGTCATCTACGAATGGCAGGACCTCGATCGTAAGACGCTCAATTCTTCCAAATTTAGAGGAAAATTGAAAGACCGAGATATAGCAAGATAGAGGCGGGAGGCAGGTCGGAAGATACACGGTGGGAGGGTTGTTGTACGGCCTTCACCACTTTGTCAATCAGGTTCACAATCCTCAGCTCAACAATGTGAGCACAAACCTCTTGGTGACAGGCAGTAAGAGCCCCGACATCCGTCACCACTTTGTCAATCAGGTTCACAATCCTCAGCTCAACAATGTGAGCACAAACCTCTTGGTGACAGGCAGTAAGAGCCCCGACATCCGGTTGAAGATGCCGTACAACAACCCTCCCACCGTGTATCTTCCGACCTGCCTTCCGCCTCTATCTCGCTATCTCGGTCCTTTGATTTGTCTCTAAATTTTGAAGAATACGATCGAGGTCCCATCTTTTGTAAATGACAGGAACCTATCGATCTTCAAATGGGCTAGTCCATTTGGAGGATGGCCTTATTCAAAGCGTCTGTGCAATTGTGAGGATCGGAACATTGGTAGAGTTCCATGGGAGGCTGTTCTCAGAGATGCAACTATGAGATTGGATTTATTGGTTCGACAATCGTATCACCAGGAACCTATCGATCTTCAAATGGGCCAGTCCATTTGGAGGATGGCCTTCTACAAAGCGTCTGAGCAATTGTGAGGATCAGAACATTGGTAGAGCTCCATGGGAGGCTGTTCTCAGAGATGCAACTATGAGATTGGATTTATTGGTTCGACAATCGTATCACCATCCATGTTTGTAATCGTTCACGATCATTGATCCCTGGGGAAGGGGTCCCAAGACCGTGGAGACAGGTCAGGATCTCGACAGATTCAAAGAGGGGCGTTATGATCCGAAGTGGCTTCACAATGTCAAGAAGATCGAAACTTCCGTTCCACAGCTCATTCTGCCGTCAGGTGAGCTAATGCCCTTGGCGGAAATTGTCCTCCTGAAGTTTGTTTACACGGGTGGCACTGGAGTTGGCGAGAGGGAGGGACATGGAAGAGCTCCTCTCTTGCTTTGGCCGGATCGATCAGGAGGAGAGCATCTTCCAAGAGGCTGCTGAGGAGGTTCGTGAACTGAGAGAGAGAGAGAGAGAGAGAGAGAGAGAGAGAGAGAGGCCATTCCATTTCAAACTTTTTTTGGTTTGGTAAAAATTATGAGAGAGAGAGAGAGAGAGAGAGAGAGAGAGGCCATTCCATTTCAAACTTTTTTTGGTTTGGTAAAAATTATTAGAACTCATCCCTATTTATAAGACCCCATGGAAGACTCTAGTACAAAGATACTTTTATACAAGATAAACAGATATTTTTATACAAGATAAACTTTTCAGTAGATTCTAGAACTACATATGTGACTAATTCTTACAAAAAAAATCTAGATATTTCACACATATTCTAGAGCTTCTAGAAACCAGATATTCTAGAAGCTAGATATTCTACGGCTTCTATAAACTAGATATTTATTTCTCTTTCAATAACATCTTCATCTTTGGACTTTGTCAATTGGGATTATTTAAACTTTACTTTCTTGTGCAAAAATGCTGAATCTAGTTTATGCTTTAACCCTTCAACAATGTTAACCATAGTTAATACACAATGAAAAATCAAAACTGTCGACAATGTTAACTAAGCTGCCTATGGTCAACATCAAAAATTAAAACTGTCGGTGTACGAGTTTAACCATAGGTAGAACCAAGCTAAATGATACACCGACAGTTTTATGGGTTTGCTGAGAGTGTCGAAGTTTAGTCATAAAAACTGTCGAAGTTTTTATGAGTTTCCAAAAAACCATGAAGATTTATTGGAATAAGGAATGTATTTGGATGACAAAAATCATTAATGTATAGTATTCTAGTTTGCTTTTCCCATACTTGACTAAAGGAATGTTGCAGGTTTTGTTCATCTGAAGCAGGAACTGACTCCTTCGAGCCATTTCCTTCTCAGCGTTCTTGCTCCTGTAAGGTGCAATTAGAGGATATGGGTCGGTGTCTAAGATGTGATTGCATTGTGAATGATGTGTTTGGAAGGTCAAGTCAGCCAGCATATGCCAAAACTGCCCCCATTTTGCCAGGTCTTCACGCTCTTTCCATGAAAATTACCTCCAGTTATGCAATTAAGTGAACAAGATTACTTGTCTTTACTTGTTCATTAGAATTTGTACCAGTGAGGTGTGTATGTATTTATAGCCAACATTTGGAAAGAAAAGCATTTGGACTTCTCACAAGGTTTGAGCTTAAGAGCAGCATATGGCATAAAATTTATTTCTTCTAACTTATGGGGGATGTGGGATTATTTCTTCTAACTTATGGGGGATGTGGGATTCCACAGTAAGCAAAAGTGTCACTTCTGGTCAGACCTCATCCTTACAGTTACTGTACAAGTTTTGTTTCGCCAACCGGAGCTTGTCTTTTGCCAATCAATCCTAGTTCAACTGTTGAATTTATGTCTAATTGACTATACAATACCTGTCATGATGCTGTACAGTTTCCTTAATTTGCAGTTCTTAGCCATTTTTATTCCTAAACTTCATTGTAAGTTGTTGTTGTTTTTTTTTTAAATCTTAAAGATGTAACTTAGGTTAACATCTTTTGGTTTGTAACTCGCAGTTTTTTTATTGTTTACCTAATGTGTGGTGTTAAAAATTAAGAGAAGATCCTAGACATGTCCAAGATCTGTTAGGCACGTGCCTGGTAGTAGAGAAAAGTTTGTGTCCAAATCATGTTTTCCTTGAATATTGCTCTTTTAGTGAAGTTTAATATGCTAGTTTGAATGTTCAGATTTTGGCTTGCTAATTTACATGGTGCGGTATTGCAGGGGAGACTGGGAGGATGTATGAAGCTAATGCAGATGATGTCGGATGCAGGTTGGTGGCATTGTATACTCCTTTCAGAGAGGATGGAGCTGGGGGCGAACCTGTTTCTACATCAACAGAGCCAATCACAGTAGGTAATATACTAATATGATATTTTACTATATTGATGTTGGTTTTTTAAAATTGGTTTGCGTTATACTAATGTCGTTACATATTACAACCCTCAACATATTTGATACCCTATGCTGATAAGCTGTTCACCTGATATTTAATCCTCCACCAATTGTAGCATGCAAACGCAAAAAATAACTGTGATGGGATTTACAATACAATCTTAATTTGTCCAATGATGGACCTGAATGAATGAAATTATTTGAGCTGTTCTAGACACCACAAGATATTGAATCATTTAAATCATTATTATTCTTTATACAATCTCACATAATTCAGTTCAAAAGATGCACATCTTCTAGCTATTTTCAAGTTCATTTAGTACATACTCTAGCTAATTATGAATAGTGTATAACATGGTACCAATTTTTCATGGCTAAGGGCTATTAGGAGGGGTTGCGGGAACAAAAGGTATCCAAGTTCTGGGGTCTATTAATTTAGATGCACGTGGTGGTGGTGGTGGAGGGGAGAGAAAAGGGAAATTAGGTCTCGGCCATGTTCTCGGGTCGCCCCAATTAAATGGAGGAGATGGTGAGGGAGGGGGTTAAGGTATATTAGGAGGGAAAGGAGGGAGAGGAGGGAATGGAAAGGGCAACGATGGGGGCCTTGGAATTGATGAAGGAGGAGGGAAGTGCAAAAATGGAAAAGGTGGCAAAGGTGGGAGGGGTGGTAGTCGAGGTAAAGGTGGCAGTTGGGGTAAAGGAGGGTAAGGAGGGAATGGGAAGGGCAGCGACGGAGGCCT
>JAXBDA010004405.1:0-29092 GCA_036023075.1 Gaultheria prostrata | reverse complement strand
TTACCTGTTTGAAGTTTGGAGTTAACGGTGGAGTGAACGGTGGTTCATTTTCCGTTAGGAGTGCCTCAAGTAAATGAGGAGATAATTTAAGGGTGGAGTGCCTGCAGTTATTTATATATTTTGAAAATGGTAGTTTTGTATCTTTATTAAGTTTTGGAGTGTCTGCATTAAAAAATGGAGCCCCAAAATCAGCTCCCAAAATAAAACACCATAGGTTTAATTTTTCATTTTTTCCTTCTAATTTTTAAATGGGTTTTCCAAAAAAAATAGGAAACAAACATTAAACACCACCTAGATTTCCGCCGAAATAAGTTCACAAGAAAAATCTCTGTCGAAATCAAATTTTGACTTAAAACTCGAACACTTTGATTCCAAAATATCTCAAATGATTTTTCGCTTTTACTCGTTCACGAGAATTTGAAATGAGTCTAAGATACCAGATCCGGAGAAACTGCCGATACGTTGGGTGCTTGTTAATTAGAGTACAATTAATTACTCCTAATCACCAACTTTTACTAACCCCCATATTTCTTGGCCATAGCGCTTCCACCACGTGGAGTTTTAATAACTGTTCGCTTCGCACGTGCCCTGACTTAAGCTTTCTTGAAAGTGAAATGTTAACGGTGTAATGTTGCGCCCGTTAAGAGTACAAAAAGGTA
Source organism: Gaultheria prostrata (assembly GCA_036023075.1). Taxonomy (NCBI): domain Eukaryota; kingdom Viridiplantae; phylum Streptophyta; class Magnoliopsida; order Ericales; family Ericaceae; genus Gaultheria; species Gaultheria prostrata. Next base: position 28,433 of record JAXBDA010004405.1, on the reverse strand, counting down.
CACTTGTGGGTCTCGCTCGTACTTTAAAGTACACTTTTAAGTGTACTGCAAAGTACATGTATACTTTAAAAGTATATTTTAGAGTACAAATGAGATTCAATAAGTCTACTTTTTTGTATTCTTAATAGGCACAATGATGCATCCGTTAACAAGATCTGAAATATCATCAACAGTGACATCATTACAATAAGAAAATTCCTCCCATTAGCCAATCATAAAACTCCACCTCATAGAGGTAGATGTCATTGGAAAGCCATTTCACACTTCAACCTCGGATATTTTATCCTTCGATTTGAAGTAAGGACTTGGATCGATCCTCTCAAGTCCCTTTCGAGGTACCCAGCCTTTAACACCGTCTCAGATTTCCTGTTCCGAAAAATAGCGTGTTTCTGTGCCAAATTATTTGGGGTCGGTGGATTGTGTGTGTTTTATTTTTTGTTATAAAATTTTCATGTGATCCAAATAATCCAATGGCCGGAAATGCACCGGAATAGAGGAATGGAGGATTTTCGGAACAGATGATTTGATTCCCTTTAATTCTGGCTCATTTTTTGTGTTGGAAAAATTGAAAATGATACGCGTACACCATACTGGGGTACAACCATCTCAATAGTCCAAAACAGTGTTTTGGACGTTCTAGATTTTTTACAAACTATTAGCGCGAATAATTTAAAATCTTTGCGCGAATAGTTTGTTAAAAAATCTAAACATCCTAAATGCTTTTGGATATTTGAGATGGGTTGGTGTGCACTTGGGGTACCCAAGTGTGGTGTACCCATAGACGCGTTGGTATAATACACTTTAAAGAAAATTGAATTATAAATTACAGTCTCTTTAAAACAGATTCGCCGTCTATCGAGTCCCAGAATAAAACAGCGAGACCACAGCCTTTGGGACACCAGCGACAATCGCCTTGGCGAACTAAATTACTGTCTGCCTCTTTTCCATACCAAAGGCTATTATATAGACAATAGCCAATTTCATGGCTTACCACTTTTTGCTCAATTTTACCAATTTTATCCCTTCAATTGATGGCTTGCATTGAGGTAATCTGGTAATTGATGGTTTGGGCCTTTTGGTCATTTGTTGGTTTGACGGTGAATATAACAGAATTTCTCCCAGGCTTTATTTTTTTGCTCTTTAGTCCCTCATTGTATTTGTGTTTGTCATTGTCAAACCACTTTTGAGAAAATATCTTTGTTTCATTCTACTAGTAGGAGTATCTTTTCTTTCTACTAATAGGAGTATCTTTTGTAGGTGAGAAAATATCAATTGTTTTGCAATTTACTAATAGTAAATTTTTGCATCAAGTGGTATGTTGCTTTTACATCCCTTATAAAATATTTTGTCGAAAAACTAAATTCTTTTAATCATTTACAAATAATTTTAATATTTTGGATTACATTATATTAAATCAATAAATGAACAATTTATCTGAGTTGTAAAAAAAAAAGCCTAAAACAAACCAAAAAAATATAATCATTTATAAACCCATTGAACTAAGTAAAATAATACTAGTACTATATAGCATGCTCATCTTTAATTTTTACCAACGGACAAACACTACAACCATTAACCTCGTGCGAGCACGTTGCCTAATATCTAGTCTCATTTAAAGAACGAACTTCAAGAGTGTTATTCTTAAGTGAGATTATATAATCAAGAAACAATACGGCAATACGGCATGCCAGATTATATAATCAAGACCTTAGAGCAACCCCAACAATGAGTTGGTAAATTAGGCAGTGTACAGTGCATATATCTATTATAACTTGACACTTTTTCTATCAACACTCCAACAACACTCCCTATTACTCTCCCTATTTTAAATAAAATATAATATATGGGGGAAAAGTAAGAGAGAGAAAAAAAAAGAAAAAAAGAGAAGAGAAAGCAGCCGGCAAAGAGGGGGAAGGAGAGAGAGAAAGAATAAAAAAATGGGTAGAGAGTGAATAGTGCCTCCCTAATAAATGGGGGGTTTTAGGGAGGTACTATTCATTTTTGTATTTTAGGGAGGGGTTTAGGGAGTCTCTTGGAACCTAACTTTGAGATTTTGCTCCCTAAAATAGGGATGAGAGCCAATTTAGGGAGTTTGTTGGGATGCCCTTAGAGCTTCCCGGAGGAATTCAATTCCAAAAAAGGTGGAATGAATTATGTCATATCTGTTCAAAAAAAATTATGTCATAATCCTCAAATGAATTATGTCAGAATCCTCATATCATGGGGGTCATAACTAGACGCAATCTTCATGGCTTCGTCCACATTCGTCGAAGCAGGAGGGGACTTTTCAATTGCCTCATGAAACCCTCCAAACAAATTTGATTTCTTTCGCTCGAAATTTGGGAAATTTCCCACATTTGGTACTTTTGAAAAAAAAAATTATGACAAAGATCGTGTAATAGGAGTAAGTTTTTAGACCACGTCGAGAACATTAATCATATCAAAATTATCTCGATCGGATGTCGCTTGCTATGTTTCAAATCACATTTGTCTCGAGAGATATGAATGGCCTTTAATTCAATATTGCTAAGTTTGTAAAACCCATTTCTTAAGTTTTGTTTTAGTTCGATGGTCAAGGGTATTCAGGCCAACTTACATGCACCTCGACTAATCTCGTTCCCCGTTCAATCAAAAACAGACCATTCACGGCTGGATAAGGAAATTCACGAGAAAATTCCTTTTTTTGTGACTTGACTCAAAGAATCTAATCCTGACCATTTATGTAGAAAGCATACTCAATATCCAATCAGATTAGAGCAACATGTCATACAATATCTGATAATAAAACATAAATTTTGAAGTGAAAAATATTGTAAACAACACTAAAAAAAGTCAAATGGTTGTTATTCGGTTGCTATGGGACGCTTTAATAAGACCTATATTTTAAAATAAGATATAACTTCTCAGAATTTCACTTCAGAGAAGTTGGTGGAGTCCAATCTCCACCGTTCAGGTTCATAATTTCTATTTTTTTATTGATGGAATTAACCTGTCAAGTAATATCTGATTAAAATATTTTTTGGAGTGAATAATATTGTGCACTACAAATATGAACATCCCCTTACATCTCCCGAGTCCGTCTCTGTCCAGTGTCCACGCAACACGGTATGCATTTGGTATACGTACACAAAATGGTACACCCACAGTTTTATCAATACCGCTCAAAAACGTGTCCAGTGATATCATGCTTTCGCACACCAAACATTCCTGAGGTGAAGTCATGCTGTTGCGTCCTAGTACTAATAATTCCAAAGTTGTTTACTTTTCCAAGTCCACTATCCAATTACCTACCATATGGGAAATTATCAGGGGTTGTGACACTAACTTGATTTTTTAGTTTTTTGGCTTTTTTATGTGAGAGCTCGAGAAACGCGTTGGCTCTTTGTGATTTTTTATGTGATGTATTGTGAGGGATGACCTGTCTCGAAAAACGCAATAAGCTGGTTTTTAGCTTTTTGAGTTAGTGGAACGGGGTCTAAGTCTTTGGGGCAGTGGGGCACGGTCACATGTTGTTCCAATATACTTATTTGTCACATATTTTTATTAGTTCAAGAAAATGCGTGATTAAAAAAGGTGTTAGGGTATCACGTGATATTGCCCCGTAATTATTATTCTTTCATGGAGTATGCATTTAGTTAATCTTTTTCTTTTGTACTAAACGACATTCATTTCCTACTTTACTAGCACTTATCCTACCTTTTGTACCGAGACAGGAATATTTCCAGCTGGGGCGGCCACTACCAAATTAGAAATGTCTCTCTCACAAGTGTCCTCTTTGGCAGATTAGAAGGCTAAGATTCAATCTATCTTTCAATTCAAGGCTTAGATGAGACTTATGTTTTTGACCCAATTAAGAAGATCTTTTAGGACGGCTTATGTTTTTTTTACCTAATTAGGAAGATCTTTTTTCCTAATTGAGTTTTCGATACACAATCCAAGCCGTGAATAGTTGATTCCAAACTCTCAACCCATTTCCTAGACATACACGGCTGTTTCAAATTTCAAACTAGGTGTGTTCAAATTTAAAATCTCTCTCAACATCCCTATTCTCTAGAAGGCGGTCTCAAGTCTCAACCAATCCACGGAGAGGACTCTAGAAGAGAAAATACTTGACTTTCGGCTGCTGATCTCGTAACCTCCACCGATTTCTCAATACTATTTTAGATTCACTCTCTCTTTCATAGGATTTTCAGTTGATTTTTCTTTGTGATTTCATTTTGCCAACACTTTTTTGGTGAGATAGTAGGTATTTTTTTCTTGAATAAATTTTGTTCGATTTGGTGTTTAGGTATTTTTCCTAGAACATCTTATAGCGAACAAATTAAATGTTTAGGGACCTTTATCTAACCCATAATATTAGGATTGTAATTCAATTTGTTCGCTATTATTCCTAATGGGGTGTCTTTAAGAGCCAGATTTTAAAGCCGTCCCTAAACCTCTAATTTATTTGCTATTAATTGTTTTGGACCATCTAATTTGGCTCTTTTTTTGTTGCTGTCATTCTATGATGTTCGATCGGGTGCTTCTAAGAGTGGTTCATTATTATTGGGTCAGCTTTTACTGGATGGTTTTCTTTTGTTATTGGACGGTTCATGTGATCAGATTTATAATATATTTTGTATCTTTACGCTTCTTAATTGATAATCATTATTATTTATTTTTTCTTTTTCAGGAAGACATCAGCATGGTCCTAAATGGGGGAATTTGGTTTGCAGTGCTTCTTCTTTGATCATATGAAGCTAAATGGTGGAATTTGCTGCTTTCCATGGTGTGCTCAATCTTACTACCTAACTACTTGGTATTGTTATTGTCTGATAAAGGGATGAAGGCTCATGCACTAGGACGAACTATTTTTTTTTAACAATTTTTTCGTGCTGCATTGCATTGATATGTTCAGTACTTGGTTAAACCCGTTTAATAGATGAACTCTATTTAAATCTTACTTAAAAACACTATTTTTAGGAGAAGTCGGCTGGTTAGGGAAGCATAATTTAATTAAAATGTATTCAGAACGTGCAAACCCTAGTGTTTGTATATTGCTAAGAGGATACTTTTTTTTTACTGGTAAGAGTGCTTATGCGACTATGAACTATAGATTCGATTGCAGAGCTCAACGGTTAGGATTACTCACTACGCACTTGTAATGAGCTGGCTCACTACATTCCCCGGATCCAGAAGTGGGATTACATCTTACCATTTTACCATTTATTCACTCATTAGATATCGTACAACAAAACCCAATAGCCACGGCATCAACAATGATGAAAGTGACAATAACAAAACAAACCAAATACTACAGTCTAAAGGAAAAGGGAAGCGGGGACCCTTGTAGGGCGGGAGTGCCTTACAGCCTTACAGGGATGTAATGCATAATATGGACAGTCCAAAGTATTTTTAACGGTCTATATTTCATGTGTTATCTCACATATATGATACTTATTTTATCTTTAAGATATTTTGGACCGTGCAACCACACGACTTAATGTTGCAGTAAGTTCAATGTGTTACGGAGTACATTTTAGAACCATTTTCCCCACTCATCAGATATTAGTGTGATTTGTTTGTTTTTCTCAAAAAAAAAAAAACTAAGAAACCTCTAATAAAAGACCTAAACGCTAATTTTAAAACGCTTTTAAAAGTTGGGTATGCATAAAATGCGCTAATTCACCCTTTTTTTTGGTCATTCGTTATTTCTAATCTATTACATGGGGAGGGGGAAATGAAACTCGATCTCAGAATGTAGTGTGGGGCATCGAAGAGCTCTACTGCATGAGCTAGCCACCACTTGCCGCTAATTCACCTTTTAATGGGGAAAAAATAATGTGACAGATATTCTATTTATACAATCATCATGAGAATCTACAACTCCATGCGAAAGGATTGGTCAATCTTTCAATTTCACCACCACCTAGACAATTTTGAAAGTTTAAAAAAGTTCAAAAGTGAATTTGCATAAACCTTTAGAAAAAGAAAATGATGTTGGAGAGGTGGGTTGTGTGTGTACCACCTTGACTTGGAAGAGTTCCTTTCCATGATAGTTGCTAAACAAACTTATAAGGGAAAGGCAGAAGGCTACAATAAACCTTTAGAAAAAGAAAATGACGTTGGAAGAGTTCCTTATTTAGGTGTATACTATACGCAACTCCAAAATATTATAAGTTTTTAGTTTAAAAGTGTTACGACACTTTTTTGGAGTATTTTATAGTGGAGCATTCGAAGTGTTTGGGGGGATATTTTACCAGATTAACATTCTGGAAAAATCTATGCATTTAGATTTATGTGCATCCGGACATAAATGTGTCTATAACCGTTCGATATTCAATGGGATTATATGCATTAATGATTTCGAATATTTTTCCATACGTACTCAGTGCTCAACATCTAATAGCTGGCTACCACTAGTGAACAGAGAGAACGTAATTTAAACTATAATAAGCGTGAAACTCCAAAGAGTTGGCCCAGTGGTCTATGCTTGGGACTTTGGAGTTTGCTCCTCCCTAAGGTTTCATGTTCGAAACCTCTTAGGTGCTATCAACTCTTTTGGAGCCATCCCATGAGCTCCCATAAGAACGTCTCAAAGGCCGGTGGGGGGCTGTAGGGAATAGTCCCCTAATGCGCGCAAGCTGGCATGGGGACACCCTGCATTACCAAAAAAAAAAAAAACTATAAAAAGCGTGAAGACACATCCAACTCAAAATCAATTGGCAATGAGTGGAGAGGTCCCAACATATATTAAGTGATCACTCATTCCTCTCCTAAGCAATGTGGGACAATATTTCTTAACATCCCCCTCACGTGCAGCCGCATTTGAGGTCTGTCACGTGTGGCCACTTTTTTTGTTCTATCATCGTGCAGCATTTTTGCTGGTCTGTCGTGGGATGTGGATTGTGATTGATAATTTTTTTTTAATATGGAGTGGAAGGGATCCTGCTCTGATAGCAAAAAAAATACAAGAAATCCTAGATATGAAATCAGAAATGGAAGAGAGAGAGAGAGAGAGTACTGCTAGATAACAGATACAAACGGAAATATACTACAACTGGAAATCCAATGTTTAACAGAGTTACAACAGCCTATAATGGAAACACACTAACTAAGGTAATTCCCTTAACATGCTTATTATAGCTCACTACTAGTCTTTGTTCTATTCTTATCACTACACAAGAGTCTTTGTTTTTACAAGTCTTTTTCCTTCTTTAATTTGCGCATGTACTCAATTGCATGATTATATTTCAAGATTGTTGTTTTTCGAAATTCTCACCATGTTGTGTGCTATATTAGGACACAACTACCAAGAGATTTCATTCTCGTCAATTTACTACATTTTTTATCAGCAAAAAGAATTACATGAACTCAATAAAAGGCACACCGAGAAAAGAGAGTATGACAAAAACAAGCTCCATCGATCGACATGTACAATCCCAATTAAGGTCGTCAATTTTAATAACTGCAAAATGAATTCCTATGGTTCTGTTAATTCCCACACGAAATTATAACATTCCATGACATCATGCTTTCGCATGAGTATCATTTTGAGGTGAAGTCATGGTATGGCCCACTAAAACAATTTGAAAGTTATCACCTTGATCAAAGTCCATCGTCAATGTTTAAATAAGTTGTTTAAATTGTACTATTACTTGGCCTACTAGTATTATTTTTTTCCCGCAGTTAGTAGCACTGAACTAAGTTCTGACTTTGTTTAATGAAAAGTTTTTACTTTCATCGTCACCCAATAATTAGAAAACTAACAAGTTTCCGCGATGTTTCATCTGTCGGTATCATCATGGGTAGGATCGCAACATTTTTCACTTAATATAGTGGGTGCGATAAGATACACATTTTTCTACATAAGATATAAATAACAACTTGTGTTGGAATTCGGCACTTTAGAAAGTACGAGCATCTCCGAGAGGACCAGCAAAATTTTATAAAAATATATATAAAATTTGCTTACCCATGTGGCAAATTGAAGATCCATTATAAAATGTCCATTCCGAGGGCGTCTTCAAATTATTTTCATTATCTACCAATTTGTTGGATTTTAAATTTATTACTTCCCTTATTTAATGCAAATTAAAAATATTTTGTCTTTTATATTTATGACAAGTTTTGAATAGTCACGCTACACCAAATTAAGTAGTGTAGCACTTTTGCTTCTTCCTTTAGAGAATCTTTTGCTGGCATGGCTCTTCAAATATGAATAAAATTTGTATTTACTTCCTCGTTAGAGATGCTCTTATCATCGGCATGGTTATTGTCAGAGTTCACACAAAGTCGGTCTTTTTTATTTTATTTATAGTAAACCTAAGGAACTTGGGTCAACATTCGGAGGGTGTCGAACTCAATGAGGCAGATGCTAATAGACAACAAGGTTGTGTCGTTGCTGAAGGGGGAACTTTTTTTTTGTAAACTTACAAATGAATGATGCTTTGCGGTGCATGCTTTAATGCAAGCCAGAACTACAATTATTTGGGTTTTTAGTACTATAGATACTGATTTTGCTGTTTTTTTTGTTGTTGGTATCTTTGTTTAATGGTGGATAGTAATTAGGACGGATCCTGGTGACTGTCAGCATGTATTTCTTGCCAAATTTAGTAGGATGATTGTGGAAGTTTTTGTGTTCTAAGGAACTCCGATATAGATGACTGTTTTATTCTAATCTTTGGGCATATTTTAGTCATAAGATCTTTATCTTGTTCTGACAATTGTGAGTGTACTATGGGTTATAAGGACCTAAAAATGTTGGTTACCATTTTAATTGAGTATTAGCCAGTGGTGAGTCTTTACAGGGACTATGGTGTATTGGTTTATCATGATTTCTGTATGAAAATGCAAAATAGGTAGAACAATATGGCAACCTAATATATATTTATCAAAAACATATGGTAAACTAATAAAGCTGGTAAGCTATCGAAGAACATGATGTATTGATTTATCATGTTTATTGTGTGCAAATATCCCTGGTGCTTGCCTTGCTAGTTTGCAAAATAGGTAGAAGAATATGGTAACTCGGTACGTTGTATGAGTTAACTAGCATCACATGGTATATTTATTTTTCATGTTTCTTGTGTTTAAAAAACAGGTAGAACAATATGGGTAACCTAACAAATCAGGTAGAATGTTTGTGGGTTCTTTACTTTCTTGAGATTTGAAATTTTGAAATTCAAATTCGCCTTGTAGATATGGAAATGAATTAGCTAGAATCGAATTGAATCAGTTATGGAAATAAATCAGGATGTGATGAACCCAGAAGAAAGTTTGTGGAATCAGTTATGAAAACCCTTGAGTTTTGAAAATTTGAATTTCAAATCCACCAACCAGATATGGAAAGGAATTGGCTAGAATCAAACTCAATCCCAATCAATAAGGTCTTGATCATTCCGAGAATATTGGGGAATCTGATCGCGGAAATATAAACTGAATAATTATAACCCTGGAAATAAGGTCCTGATCATAACTGTTAGGAAAATATATACTACTAATGGAGTAAATAAGGGTACAATGGTCCACTTATACAATGTCGGGATGGAATCATAAGTATTCAAATCTCATAGGATGGAAACATAAGGAGAATTTCCAATCAGGATGCCTAATTAAAATTCTCTAAACCTAATTATGAGTTAGCTACACATCAGGACTTGATAAAATAATTTCGCACGACATAACTTTGCAAACCCTAACAAATAAAAATATAAAAGTCGATTAAGGTTCTCTTAATTATTTGCTTTCTCCGTTTTAACTATAAAATATGCCCAGGCGGAGGGGTAATATTACCTGGCGGAGGTGATGTGGTACTATATCTGTACTTCCATTTTAAGTACTATAAGAAATAAAATTATATAGTCCAAATAACTAAGCAAAATGTCAAATATTGAAAAAAATTTCACCTCTCCGATATCCATCCATGGAGGCTTATAAAAGAGAGGCCAATCAATTTTGGTGTTTGGTCAATTGCCACTTGTTGCCAATTTTGCTCTCCAATTGGAAATTACCCCATTGGTTTTCTTGTAATTATGCGATAATGCTATGCCCTTTTGGTCTTTTGGCTATGTATGGCTAAATTACGCATTTGAGTCCCTGGAGTTTGTTGCTTTACGGATTTGAGTCCCTAGAGTTTGTAGCTTACGCATTTGAGTCCCTAGAGTTTGTAAACCAAAATACACACGGGCATCACACTCGTGCAACGCACGAAGCCGTTAAACTAGTAGAGAATAAACAAACTCGAGGGCTTAGGCCTTTCTCCCTGAATTGATTTTGAACCATTCCAGCTAAATTGATGACTAATTATTCTCCTATTTTGGTAGTTATATATATTTTTTTGTCTAATCCTAAACTTTCTTAGTTTCACATAATTTTTTTGGATTAGTCATTCATTTTGATGTGAGAAGTCTCAAATGTAAAAAACTACGACTAAATTTTAAAATAAGTTTGAAACTACGGGTATTTATGTTTTTCTTATTTTTCTCGTCGAGATGAATGATTAATTCCAAAAATTATAGCAAAAAACTAAACAAAAAAATTGCAAAAATTAAAAAAAAGTAAAAAATACTGGAAAAATAATAATAAATTATTAAGAATGACTTGTCTTTGACAAAATGAGTCAAAAATACCAAAATACTACTAAGTGGGGCCTTAGACATTCTGGGCAATGTATAGTTGTTTAGTTTGACTTTTATAGCTAAGTACGAAATTCAAGGAAATATTGACTTTTTTTATCCAAAGTTTTAATAGGAATTTTAGGAAATTTATTTGTAATCGCTCAATCATTTAAAAGAGCACTCATGGGCTTGATCCAGCGGAGCTGGGTCCAGTTGACGAAGCCCAATGAATTGTGTATAAATTTATTCCAACCCATTACAAGGCCCAAGTAAACCATGCCGAGTGTTATCTTTACAAGGCCCCATAAAAGCATAAGCAATTAACGGCCCCTTTAGATGACGTATTAGTTTGGGGGATTAAATAGTAAATGAGAATAAAATTGTTGGAGGATTAAATAAGAAAGGTGGATCCACATTGATGTGACAGTTAAGAAGAGATGATTAAATAGTCCATGGTTTATATATTTTTTTGTGATCAAAGTAAATGAGTTATATTTATATATTATATATTTATATTTGTAAAAATAGAGTTAAAAAGAGAGAGAGTTACTCCTAGTTATATATAATTAAGTTAAAAGGAGGGTTAAAAAAAAGAGAGTTACTCGTAATATATATAATTAAGTTAAATAGAGTTAAAAAGAGAGAGTTAAATTCCATATATTGCCTTTTGGTTGAGATATCTTTTGTTAGTCATGTATTCTGTTAACTATTTGTAAGAAGAATCTCTTCTTGATGTTGTTTCCTAAAAGCTCTTTGGAATTTACTTTAATGTTATTTACTTATTTTTTATTAGCTTTTCAATATTAGTTTGATTCTTAAAAAACAACTAAAAATAATTTTATGCACCTATATTCTGATATGGATGTTTTCCTCGAAGATTCTTACAAAATCAATTCATATATTTTCATAAATAGAGCAATTCGGTCCACCTATACGCGAAATTTGGTAGCAGTTTTTTCCACATCTGAATACTTCTAAATAATTCCACTCCGCCGAGATATAATATACCTTCCTTCCACTTATCCATAATTCGTCACCATATATATATCCGGCCGCTATTTACAGAAACAGAACTATTCATTTCGAAAATGTCATTCTTTTGGCCAGACAGTATAATATTAGTGGAGGTTAGATTTTATATAGGTTAAAAACTACAGGGGCCTCGAAGTCTCTGTATAGACTCAAACCCTAACACCTTGTTTGGAAGGGTTTTTGAGAACTGACTCTCAAAACCTTTGAAAACCCTTGTTGAAAACCCAACCTGGTGGTGGTTCTCAAAACCTTTGAAAACCTACCCGGTTTGAAAACCGTTGTTGAAAACCGAACAAGGCCGGATTTTTCAAACCCGGTTCCGAAAACTCAAACGAACAAGAGACCTCTCATTTGAAAGCCAAGAGATTCGAAAATGTCATAATTAACCTATGCATAAATAACATATAATGACATCCGGCCCCCTAGTTCCTAAAAACCATCCAAATAAATCATGTAGTACTATAACTAATTATCACCCATCTGTGATAATTCTCCCTTCCTACTATATTCCCATACCTTCACAAATTTATCAGGCTGCCAAACGAGCCGTTAACTGCCATGAAGGGAATATATGGAGGATTTTCTTATCCCCTATTTGGTCAAAGTTTCTTAAATCTATTTCAAACCGAAATTTAGAGGGCTGCGCCGGTGGCCCAATGGTTTTTTTTTGGGACAACAGTCCGGAGTGTTTGGGCTAGTTTACGAACATTTCGACTAATTCCCTCTCGGGTTCGGTTAAAGACTGGCCATCCACGCCGTTGCGGCCTAACCCAAGAATAGAACCTTAGACAATTGTGTGGGAAGCAAACCACCAACCAACCGAACCAATCCTCGGCCATTTTTCTTTCCTCATACACCATAGTAGTTGATTCGCTTGAAAGCCCCAGTAGATTAGATTGGTCTTGTGATGAAGGCCTTAGACGTAGAGGTTTGCTTTCTCCTATGGTGTCATGTTCAAAACATAGTATATGAGTTCTATCCTATCAGCTTGTGATTTGCTCCAACTTTAAATAGGCCCCATTAGTGAACATGGGATTAATCCCTCAACATATTCAACATATTAGACGAGAAGGGCGTAATCTCTCTCTCTTCAAACTTTTCACGTCATTCACAGTAATTCTGAATTTCAAACCTTTGTGGTCGCCTCCCTTTTTTCTTTTTCGTCTTCGAGCATATATTCTTTTTTAAGGAAAATATGAGGACAAAAATATAGCTTCAAGATCCAATAAACATAACCTAAGGAAAATACAAAAACATCAAAATTTAGAATTACGATCCCACTTTTCCATTGGCTTCTGTTCTCTGAGTTTAAACAATACGTGGTTAAAAAACAGAATCAAATCCGAGTGACCATACACGTGACACTGTTTATTTTGTCAAGTTATCATAAGAGGTTCATCAGATCACTTCTCCTAGTTCAAAATGCATTTTTCTTACCTTCAAGTCCACATAAGTTCGATGATCTGCATTCTCAAAAGAACTCAGTTTAACATCGCGCCACCTGAAGAATCTGATATTAATTAGAAGCGGGGAAAGGCTCCTTGGAAAGGAATGAACAATAGGCATAGTAACATTTGAATATTTGCACACCTTCTGGTACCAAATTTCTCAACTGCTTCGACCAGTGCTTCTACTTCGGACACAGAGAAAGGTCTCCTGGTTCTACGCTGTACAATCTCAGATCTCCTAGTTTTTTGGTTCCTGGGAACCACAGCAAGCGCTTCGACACTCACTGCTGGTATGGCAACCAAGGCTCTGGAATCTGATGCTGTTCTGTGTTAGTACTTCATGAGTGGAAGGGACCAATTTATGGGTTAGTTTCAACATTGTTGTCCAAATTAGTCTCCGATCAAATGAAGCAGACCTCCGAATCCAAAATGGGGCTGGCTGCCGGCCTGAATATGTAAAGAAACTTTATACAATCTCCTGAGTCCTGAGTTCATAGTTTTGTGTAGAACATCAGCAAAAACAAAGAAACTACGATTTCATTCCTATCTGCAACCACTAAATCGTTACGTAATACCTACTCCAAAGTGTCGATAAAAGCAAATTGTGATAGAAGGAAGAAATCTGCTAGAGTCTTAACAGTTGTGTCAAAAAATGTACGCTCGATGGATTATGAGCCTGCTGAAACAACATGACTCACTCTCTGGTATAAGTATCCGTCACAAACTAACATTACCTGGATAACTGATGGTGAGTCTCGCGTGGCAGCAAAATTGGAAGTTCTTACCCCCAGTTGTACCCATCCTCATTTCGAATGGCAGTGATATGAGCCTGCTGTTCATCTGAATCTGGTGGTAACGAATCCAACATTGGGTTATCCGCTCAAGCCTTCATGTCATTAGTGGTAAATTCCATTAGACCGAACGAATCAAGTTCAAACCAAACATTCATAAAGGGTGCATGGCATTTCTCTTGCAGTTCCTGAATCTCTCTTCCATGCAAGGTTCCAGTCAAGATCAGGAAAACATTGTCAATCATGTGACCCCATCTGTTAAATAAGCAGTAATCAGGTTTCTGGAACAATCTACTTTATCAGCTAAGCGTTAATAAAGCGACAACTGGAGACTGGTAGCAGCGATGACCGGTTTTGTCACAGGACAATTCGTGATGTTGGCATCGGTCCCAGTAAAGTAAACGCTCATCTAATCCCCATCCTGCCAGAAATAGTTGAAACGGATCAAGTAAGATCAACTGCATGCCTATATGCCCAAACAAATGTTTATACCAGTCTAAGATAAGAGCTCTGCTCTTCCGCCACGACTCCCATTTTGATGGTCTGATCCGAGTCATCCAGGTCGCAAGTTCCATATTTAGTACATTCATAAAAAAAATTAGCTTAATCATACATCAGTAGCCAGCCATTCTATTTTCCCAATATTGGATTATCCTAATTTTTTGCATAGCAATATAAACGGATCAGATATTTGGCAATGAGAAATGCTACGGTACATACCCCTCAAAAATTATTCTATATGAGATTCTGTGACTCAAAATATGAGATTTTGTGGCTAAGGGCGTACCGTATGCACCCTCATATGGGTAGTCAAAAAATCTCATATAAGTCCACAAAATCTCATATTTAAGTCCACAAAATCTCATATGGTCAAATATGAGATTTAGTGGCACAAATATAAGACATGTCACATCAATACATATAAGTCACAAAATCTCATATGACTAGTTACAAAATCTCATATTTGTGCCACAAATATGAGACATGTCACATCAATAAATGTATCATATTTGTGCCACTAAATCTCATATGGGTCAAATATGAGATTTAGTGGGCACCAAATTGAGATTTTGTGACTTATAATGTATTGATGTGACATGTCTCATATTTGTGCCACAAAATCTCATATGGATCAAATATGAGATTTAGTGGCACCAAATTGAGATTTTGTGACTTATATGTATTGATGTGACATGTCTCATATTTATGCAACTAAATCTCATATTTGACCATATGAGATTTTGTGGACTTAAATATGAGATTTTGTGGACTTATATGAGATTTTCTGACTACCCGTATGAGGGTGCATACTGTACGCCATTTCATACCTTTAGCCACAAAATCTCATATTTGAGTCACAAAATCTCATATTTTGAGTCACAAAATCTCATATGGAATAATTTTGGGGGTGTGTGTACCGTAGCAACACTCTCTGGCTTATTACCAGGCATGACACAAGCACACGCATATGAAGCAACAATTTGATTGTACAACATATTTTGTTTCTTCCGATATTTTCTCTCTCTCACAGGCTCACTGTTCCAAAGGAATATTTATTTTGATTGGTGCAAAACATAATATGTCCAAAAACTAGTTTTAATCGAAACCAACGAAACGAATCAGGGAAAAAATACAAAATATGCAACCAAGAAACTATCATTTTGAGGTTAGTTTTATTTTTAATTTTTTTAAAAGAAAACATAGGACCCCAGTTTTACAAGTTCTTCTTAGACCCCGAGAATCTTAGGGCCGTCCCTGGGACGGAGGGAGTATTCTGTAACTAGGGCTACAAATGAGCTGAGCTGCTCGCGAGCAACTCACGGCTCGGCTCATTAAGACTCGGCTCGTTTACTAATCGAGCAGAGCTGGAGCTCGAGTTTTGGGATTGTTTACTAAACGAGTCAAGCTCAGCTCGGCTCACAAAAGCTCAGCTCGTTTAATAGGTCTGACTCGTTTAAAAAGGCTCGTTAAGTAAATTAGTCTGACTCAGCTCGATAAGGGCTCGGCTCGTAAACTACAGAGCCGAGCTCGAGCTCGAGTTTTGGGCTCGTTAAGCAAACGAGCCGAGCTCAAACACCACAAATTAAGCTCAGCTCGGCTCGTTTGTAGCCCCGACTAATTACTCAAATAAAGCTTCACAGCCGGAGGGATAAGAAATCGAGCTCGGAGTTTTGGGCTCGTCCGAGCTCAAACACCACAAAGCTCAGCTCGGCTCGTTTGCAGCCCTATCGGTAACAAATCAGGTGAATAGGGGATCAAAGTGTCAAACACAAATACTGAGACCTTGGAGACAGGTGGGAACATATCAGGTGAATACGTGGATCACCTCGTCCACGTGTCAACAAAAATACCTGCATGACAAAACCCAGCCATTTTTCCTTCACATTCTGAGCACCGATTCCAAATATTTTTGCCATTTTTACCCCCCCCCCCCCCCCCCCGTAGTTTTATTGCTCTCAACACAAGCCCCTCGCCGTTGTTGATCATCAACAGAATTCAGACACAGAAGCCATGGCCGGACCATCTCTAGCTCACGCCGTGAGCATCACCACCTTCTTAACCTGCGCACTTACCGTCTCCTCAATCCTCCACGCGACCCCACAGGACCCAAACATACTCCAAGTCACAGACAATCCCCACCACCACCACCACCTTTTGGTGGGCACCCACACCAAACGCCACTTCCAGAGCTTCATAAGCAAGTACGGGAAGGAATACTCTACGAGGGAGGAGTACGTGCGCCGCCTCGGAATATTCGCCGAGAACCTAGTCAGGGCGGCGGAGCACCAGGCGCTTGACCCCACCGCCGTCCACGGCGTCACCCCGTTCTCCGATTTGACGGAGGCGGAGTTCGAGGCTATGTATATGGGGGTTAGAAGTGGTGGGGCCCGGTTGGTGAATGGGGTTAGCGGTACGGCAGCGGTGATGGAGGTGGAGGGTTTGCCGGAGAGTTTTGATTGGAGGGAGAAGGGTGCTGTTACTGAGGTGAAGATGCAGGTAAATTGAATTTTGAGTACTCGAACTTATTGATATTTTCAATTTTGCACGATGGTTGGATAACTTTTGCTGTTATGACACCCCTGTGACAAATTATAGATGTTGGTAAAGTAACAAAAACAAATTTGACCACCTAGTTTTTGATTTTTTAATTTACCTGTTGTTATAGTTGTTTGCATTGGCATTTAGCATAACACAATTGTAGAGATAGGGTTGTTCCATTGAATAAGGCATTTTAATGCCATTTGATTTGTCATCTTATCATAACCAAGATTAAGAACCCCCGCCCCGGAGCGGAAGCGGGGACCCTGCAAGGCCCTAAAGACATCCAAGCAGCCGGATGTGTTTTCAACGGTCTTGATTTCATCGCGGCATTTTGCATATCCGAGCTGTTGATTGCCACAATCAACGGCTCAAATGCCGCCCTCTAGGGGCCCGGTCCCCTGGGGCATCGCCTCACATGGTGACGTGTGGTGTAACTGAGAATGCGATCCATATGAGTATGGGAGTACTCAAATGTGGTCATCGATGATTATGATTTTTAAATACCAATCAAGCGGGAAAGAAGTTTTTTCTATTGATTCAGAGTATTTTGTAAGATTCATTGTTCAATGATGATGTCCTTTTTTGTTGTGCATAGAATTTCAGTGCTGATTTAGAGACAATCTTTGAGAGACAGAATGGTCTAACAGAACAATGTTGTTTATCATGTCATCATTAACTAGGCACCCTTGTTGCAAAAATTCTCTCGGAAAAATTAGAATGGTAGGGGGTAGGCAGATGGACATGGACCCGCAAAGATGGTAGCGGGTAGGTAGATGTACTTGCGACAACCGACATGCCATGCTCCTGTGGCTTTAACAAACGCCAGTGTCAAGACGAGATGTAAAATTTTCATTGCTTCACTTCCAGTTCTTTAGAGACGAGCTGAGTTGTCAACGTCCTGTTTGGTAAAAGTAATTTTGAGCTTTGTTTAGGTTACATTTCCTTATCGTTACACTTCGCTATCACGTACTTAGATTAGTGCATTTGCTAATATTTTCCAAGTTTTCGACTTACACAATAGAAGCTTGGAAGTACTCGAAAATGGATTTGTCTGTCGCGGTGTTGCCTACTCACCATCGAAGATAATTTTTCGTTACGAAATATCCTCTATTTTCCTGTAATTAACTCTCCTGGTGATGTTGATGCAGGGTACTTGTGGATCATGTTGGGCTTTTAGCACCACAGGAACCATTGAAGGAGCCAATTACATTGCTACTGGAAAGCTCCAAAATTTGAGCGAGCAACAACTTGTAGATTGTGATCACACGGTAATTAGCTTCCATTTACTTCCATACATTTCAGTCTTTCTTTTCCTCTTTATTTATGCCAATAAAATTATAATACATATGACAAGATGTAGCGCTATCAAATGCAGAGATATTAGATACTAGGACACTTGGTTTGAAATTTCTAGCTTTGGATTTTTTTTTTCCCGTCTTGGGAAAAAGATATGTGGTAGGAGAAGTGTTGGAATCATCTTGGAATTTTCATTTTTGCTGACACAACTTTTTTTTTTGTGTGTGTGAAGTGCGATCCGATGGACAAAAATGCTTGTAATAATGGGTGCTCAGGAGGACTAATGACAAATGCTTACAAGTATTTGATGGACGCGGGAGGCATACAAGAAGAGGATTCATATCCGTATACGGGAAAGCGAGGTGACTGTAAGTTCAATCCTGAGAAAGCAGCAGTTAAAGTTGTGAATTTCACCAATATCCCTATTGATGAGGAACAAATAGCAGCGCACCTTGTCCATCACGGCCCTCTTGCAGGTATTCCCACCTAAAATTAATAGGTTCAACTCCCAGTTCTCCTCTTCAAAAAAAGAAGAAAAACTCCCAGTTCTCTCCCCCCCTCCCCCTCCTCTCTTTATGATTGTGCTTTCACCTTCATATAGAAGGAACTCTATAGATGGTCTTTGATACAAGGATATTTTCCCGAAAAGATACAAGAAAGAGAATGCAACAGTTCAGATTCATAACCATGTGAATTTGTACCGTTGATTTCTCTTTTCCGACCTTTTCGGGGAAACTTTTCCTCCTATCATTCGCTTTTTTATGGTTATATGATCTGAAATCGCAGGAAACAATCTTTTGTTTTGTTTTGGAGAACTTAACGCTTTTTGTAGGAAAAATCAGCCGGGTTGTTTTTGGATCTGACATTGGAAAATTAAAGAGAGATAACTTAATATTGGATTTGTTATGTGTCAGACCGATAACTGAAAGATGTTTTTGTGTGCAAGTATCACTTTGTTGCCTTCTCATTCTGGTAACCGAACCAAAAAGGAAAAGGTAGGAAGGAAGTTTAATTTCTTTCACTTTCTTTTCTTTTTCTCTCTTTTGTTTTTTTTTCTACTCACTGTATGAATCCAAGATTCCAACTAAGTATTGGTAAGAACTTTGTTTCCTGTTACATGAAGCAATTTTGGTACACCCCTAAAAACGACTCTCACGAGTATTAGACTTCACAATTCCGTTGATTTGCTTAAACCATGCTATTAACCTCAGCTATCGCCATGCAGTTGGACTGAACGCTATTTTCATGCAAACATACATCGGAGGAGTCTCGTGTCCACTTATCTGCGGCAAGAAATGGGTCAACCACGGCGTGTTACTCGTGGGTTATGGTTCAAAAGGCTTCTCTATCCTCAGGCTTGGAAACCAGCCATATTGGATCATCAAGAACTCTTGGGGAAACAGGTGGGGAGTGCACGGCTACTACCACCTTTGCAGGGGACGGGGCATGTGCGGAATGAACACGATGGTCTCTGCCGTGATGACTCAAACCTAGTAAAAAAATATTTCGGTGCTTGAAAACTTCTTTCATCAAGTGGTTATACAGTGTTGAAAGATCAGTATATTAGCAAATTACTCTGTTACAATCTGTGTTTCTTTTAGATCTTCTGCTTGAACTTTTCTGAACTTATTTATACCTATCCTAAATCTGAACTTCTTGGCAACTTTACTTGTCTTTTTTCTACGTCACTTTGTTGAACTGAAGCCATGATTTAGAGGAAATTTGCAGTTATAGAGACATCGTTATCCTGCACAACAGAATGGCAGAAGACGAACGGGCACGTTCCAAGCAGATGCTCTCGTGTGGCAATCTCTAGTCATGCAAAATGAGACTCATAGGCTAATTCTGTTATGGAAAAAGTGTGGCGATCTCTAATCATGCAAAATGAGACTCATAGGCTAAATTCTGTTATGGAAAAAATGATCAAAACCACACGCAGAGATACGAAACAATCACGCGAAAAAAAAAAACATTTAGGAAGGTCGTAGGTTACATTTTCTTAAGTAGTGATCCTTACAAAATGTAAAAAACATCACTCCAATATCATCCTTCTGGCACTTTTAACGGCAAAGTAATAATTTTGCTAGCATAGTCAATCTTTTTTATGCTTATAATTTTTACTCATTGTCACACCCTATAAAAAAAAATTGGGGGCTAAGACCCAGGATGGCACACTACAGAGTGCTGTGCATGCCATCCCCCGAACCATGCCTTCCAAGTAGGAACGAAATTGCATTATGAATATTCATCCCCTTACAAAAAATTATAATAACTAAAAAATTTTAATCAACGTTTGTCATATGCACGTAAAATACCAAAAAAGAGTACACACACATCACTTTTCACACATCACCCACACACCCCTCACATAGGGGTGAGTCCACACATGGGCCCACGTGTGGGACGCACCCCTATGTGAGAGGGGTGTGTGGGTGATGTGTGAAAAGTGATGTGTGAGTATCTTTTTTGTTTTTGAAAATCTTGTGGTGGCGGCCGCTACCACTTGCCCACGTGTGGGATCCACCCTTATGTGAGAGGGGTGTGTGGGTGATGTGTGAGTATCTTTTTTGTTTTTGAAAATCTTGTGGTGGCGGCCACTACCACTTGTCCTCCTGACTCTATCCTTGCTTCCGTGTCTGATTGGAGTGTCCCGGAGCACAACATTCGGCAGTGAATAGTAATTACTAGACTACTAATCTACTATATACGTTTCCCCTAGCGAAAGCAACACACGTAACACTTAAAGCTTTCTGTTTCTCTTTCCCGCCTCGGGAATCTTCAAAGCAACGACCTCCGCAACCAACCACCAGTCTCTCTCTCTCTCTCTCTCTCCACATACTGTGACGACACCTACACCCCCCCCGCAACCTTAGTGAAAGTTCGTTCTGACCCCTTCTCTCTCTCTCTCTCTAAAACAACTTTCCCCCCCCCCCCCTCTCTCTCTCTCTATATATATCTACAAACCCTCACCCCCTTCCCTAACCGCTCACCCATACATCTCTCTTTCCCTCATCCAAAACAAACCTCGATGAGACTCGGAGAAATGAAGAGTTTGATTTTATCATGTTTTCTTTTCATCCTTCTCTCTCCTCTCTCCACCGCGTTCCTCAACATGCCCTCGAACGCGAAATTCCCGTCGCTACAGGGCGAGCAGTTGATCAGAGAGCTCAATTTGTTCCCCAAGGAATCGGTCAACATCGTCGATCGCGACTTCTCTTTGCAGTCGTCGAATTCGAGGATCGTTGAGAAGCGATTTAGGTTTCCTAATTTGGCTGAACCTAGCGTTACTGAAGAAGACCTAGGGCACCATGCGGGGTACTACAAGATTGAGAATTCTCATGCTGCTAGGTAATTTCAAAACCCTATAATTTTAGTGTTATGGTGTTCCTAGGGTTTATTTTGTGTTTGCAATCGGACTTCTTTTTTTTTTTTTGAGCCAAAATGATAGAAATTGGAAAGTACCTTGGGGATTTTGTTTGATTTACTGGATTATTATGAATTGGACTTTTGATTTCCGTGGATTGGATTTAATAAGATTGAGAATTCCAATGCTGCTAGGTAATTCTAAAACCCTAGAATTTTAATATTGTGCAAGTTGCAATGATTTTATGTTTTCCTAGGGTTTATTGTCACATCGATCTATAATAGGCTGCTCCATGAAGGATTGGTTCAACCTCATGGCATAATGTTGCAATTGGAAGTTCCTATTGTAAATCGGACTTTTGATATTACTCGTCAACATCATTGAGTGGTTTTTTTGGATTTTTTAATTCTTTTTCTTCAATCGTGCAGGGATTCTAAGATTTATTTATCCGATTTGTTAGGTGTTGACTTGTACATATTCTTATGAAATTTTTTTACCACGCTCGTTGTGCCAATCGCTATATTACTTGAGTTACATTTTGCGTGTTTATTGGCTTACAAAAAATGGGGATGTTGTCTTGGTGTTGCTTTTCAGTTGAACTTATATACTTCGTTTTTTCTTGTAGGATGTTCTACTTTTTCTTTGAATCACGCAACAGCAAGAAGGATCCCGTCGTTATTTGGTTGACTGGAGGGCCAGGCTGTAGCAGCGAGTTGGCTATGTTCTATGAAAATGGGCCCTTCAGCATTGCAAAAAACTTGTCTCTTGTGTGGAATGAGTATGGGTGGGACAAGGTACTGTTTCCAGAAATTCTTTGTAATTTGGAAGCTACATTTCTTAAATATCATGTGATTATTTCTTCTTTGCATAGATGTAATTTTGTATACGAGTATAAAGTTTGTGAGAGGGATTTGAACTGTGTTTTTATTTTATTTTGTCTGGTTTACAGTTGTAATGTTATTTCGTTATATCAGTTCTTTACTAAGTTTGTCTCTATAATTTTTTCGCCAATGTTAAAGAGATACCCAATCTGTTTCTTAATGTTGGTGGAATTGCAGGAACTACTATTTGCATGTTACAGAAAGTTAATTGGACAATGCTTAGTTTATCATGTTCATGAGTGCTATATTGATTTTGCAAATTTATCGTTTTTAAGGCAATAGGACTGGTGATTATGTCAGATAGTAGTAATGGTGATCTCTAATTTCCAGTCCAAATTTGTTATATCCAAATGCAGTGTTATTTTACCCGTCTTTTATCTCTTGATATTCAGTATGAGAAAACTGAACTCTTTGTATGTGCGGTGTTGCATAAAAGTACAATCTCAGCTGGGTTTGTCCCAACTTCATCTTCTGCCCTTGCATGGTTTTCAACTTGCAACTGAATCAATTCTCTTTGATTGTTTTGCTTTTTATTCTGCGGATGTATCTCAAAACCATTAACCAAGTTCGAAAACTCAATGAGCCTTGCCTTGCACTGAATTAAACTTGGAGACTTGTCCTGAAGAAGTTAAGATCACATTATTTGTTGCCATTCTGAAGCCTCCTGTTGTTTTCAAGCAAGTGCAATGGTATGGGATACTGGCTTGTAAAGTGTTGCTATGTCTATGTTTTTTAAATTTGCTTGCATAATCAGCCAAATGATCTCTTTAGTTACCTTTGACTTCCTAGTTCCTTCTATGAAAAAGTTAAACGCAACTGCTATGGTGATTCTGCAGGCATCAAACCTTCTTTATGTGGATCAGCCTATTGGGACCGGATTTAGTTACAGTTCTGATAAACGTGATATACGACACAATGAGGACGGTGTTAGTAATGACCTCTATGATTTCTTACAGGTGTGTTTATTCAACCTTCAAAAGCTGTTTCTGATAAACAATTTCACATTCATCTCCTCAGACAACTGATTATTGCTTCCTTAACCGTGTAAAAGCAGCAGTTATCGTTGGAATTCACATGTGCTAATGATTATATGTCATTCCGAATGTTTAGGTTGGCTATCTTTGGGTACTAAATTTATTCTTGCATTTGTTCTTTGGTTTTTATAGGTTGTCTCGATATGTTTGAATAGATTCCACACTTTCACTGACTATTAATAGTTAGAGGTTATATTTTATTCCATGTACAGCTTGACTATCTAACTCCGGGTAGTTCTCTGATTAGTTTGCCTTAATTCACTTGACTCCATTGTTTATGAAATTATTTCACGGCGTTACATTTCGTCCGACCTGAGGATAGAATATTGAAAGCAATTGAATACGTCGGATAAATTACATATACCAGTAGGAGATGCAGCCCATGATTGAGCTGGTTCATTTCTGTTAGGCCTTCTTTAAGGAGCATCCCGAGTATGCGAAAAATGACTTCTATATAACTGGAGAATCATATGCTGGGCATTACATTCCTGCTTTTGCTGCTCGAGTCCACCGAGGAAACAAAGCCAAACAGGGAATTCACATTAACCTAAAGGTATGCCCCTAGTTACATAAATTTCAGTATTGTAATGTGTCATTTGAAGTACTACTGAAATCGACCTTCATTGCTTGTATAGGGTTTTGCCATTGGTAATGGACTTACTGATCCTCTGATTCAGTACAAAGCATACACAGATTATGCTTTGGACATGGGGATTATTAAGAAATCTGAGTATAATCGTATCAACAAGGTGCTTCCCGTGTGTGAAACAGCAATAAAGCTCTGTGGTAATTTACCGTTTCTTATTTGCATTTATTTTCCTTCTCTGGAAGGAGAGCCATTCTTTTCCTGAGTTAGTTCCTACATTGGTTTCGTGTTCCAAAACATGTCTGTTATCGAGTATCAGGATTCAGGAGTGGTTTTATTTCTGTTGTTGGACTGAAGTTGAACATCTGTTGTCTGTTCTTTTCATTTCAGGGACTGATGGTACAATCTCTTGCGTGGCTTCATACTTTGTTTGTAATAGCATATTCAGCAGCATCATGGCAATTGCTGGTGACGTCAATGTAAGAAAACCCACGAACTCTCCCTTCATTAGTTTACTATTAACATGTTGGACTGCTTTGTAAAACCATCTTCCACATATTTCCAAGTCGTGGCATTCATGATGTTAACTCTTACATTGAGAAAAATTCCTTGCAAAAACATAGTTTCTTATGATAACAGTCTTTTTTTCTTCCAACGACTTGTTCGATAAGACAAAATGGCTTATGATTTATCTAAAAGAGAGAATAACTATAAAATAGCATTAATTTCTACATCTGCAGTACTATGACCTCAGAAAGAAGTGTGAGGGCAGCCTTTGCTATGACTTCTCGAACATGGAACAATTTCTGAACCAGAAAATAGTTAGGGAAGCTCTTGGTGTTGGGGAAATAGACTTTGTTTCCTGCAGCCCCACCGTGTATCAGGCTATGCTGATGGACTGGATGAGGAACCTTGAGGTTGGAATCCCTGCTCTTCTCGAGGATGGAATCAAGTTACTTGTGTATGCTGGAGAATATGATCTCATCTGCAACTGGCTTGGTAAGTCCTTTTAAGTATGTTTTGGTTGTCCTATTTTTGGACGTGTCGTTACTTACGTAGGAATGTTTTTTATTGAGCAGGCAATTCAAGATGGGTGCATGCCATGGAATGGACTGGTCAGAAAGAGTTTGTAGCATCTCCTGAAGTTTCTTTTGAAGTTGATGGTTCTGAAGCAGGAATATTGAAGAGCCAGGGTCCCCTTAGTTTCGTCAAGGTCTCTCTCTTTTTCTGTGTGTGTGTGTGTACAAAGTTTATAGAGGTTGTTTAGGTTGATGAAGGTGTGAGATGAAAATCTCATAAACAAAGCCCTGATTGTTCACAACCAGAATAAATGCAGTTTAAAGGAGATTATATGAAGGGATAAAGAAGTAGAAACTGAAACAGTAGAATGAAAGATGCTAACTATAATTCGGAGGGCAAGTGTTCAAGGTGCAGAAAAATGTTCTGCAAAAAATGAAAATATGCATAGAAGAAGTATTTGCAATCTCATTGAACTGCGCCTAACTTGGTTTCTTGGCTTTATTTGCACAAAAACCTCCGCTCAGTGGGCCGTTGCTAAAAGTTTGTAGTTGGGAGAGGTTGAGAGATTCAAAATTGAAGCAAGGGTTGTATAGCTTCGGAAAGAAGGGATCACTAGAATGCTGTTCTCCTTGATAATGTGTATACTTTAAGAATATATTATATCTGATGCTTGCTGATATTACGAGTGTTGCATCGTCGTGTGTGATGACAATCAGGTCCATGATGCTGGTCACATGGTTCCAATGGATCAACCTAAAGCTGCACTGGAGATGCTAAAGAGGTGGACTCAGGGCTCGCTGTCTGGACCCACCACTGAACCAGAAGAATTGGTGTCCTCAATGTGATGTTTTGAATGGGGTTTTCTTGACTTCTGAATAAGTTTGTAAATATATATCATAAAGATCTTAGCTTTCTGTAGTGTTGAACGCTTCCCGCACTTGGTGCTGTCTTGCTTTTGTGCCAGAAATCCTGAAAAAAACTCTTGTGAACTGAAATAGAACATCCCCCTCGCTTGTCTATCCGTATTCTTGCGTTCCCTTTTGATAGGGTTGCGCAAATATGATCTGTGAGTATAATTAGAGTATCTAAGATGGAATGCCAGAATAGCTGCTATTGTCTATATTTGGCAGACAATAAAAAATTAGCTCTACAAGGGCATGCCGAAGAAGCTATTAAACTTTGTGCTATACTCCATTTCGCTTTGCAATTCCAATTTGCTAAAGCTCGTTGATGTACCATTGGCCTTGTGGCATATTTGCGGTCGTCTTATAAGTTAGAGAATACAAGAAATGGCTAATTTCGGAAGGGAGTGTGATTGCCAAATTTTAGCCTTTTAAACTTCAGCATTGCAAAAGTTTGGCAATGGGTTTTAGCATCGTAGTTGCTCATACGACTCATGATTGGTTATCAAATGATGGCACCGTCACTAATTTGTATATTGGTCTTGCGATCTTTAGCTATGTCGATCTCTTCTTCTTGTTATTTTTCTTTCCTTTTTCTTGGGGTCACGAGACGGGGAAAAAGAAATTTTATTTTAGGAAATTCAATTTTCTATTCAATTGTGGGTTTGTTTGGAATCTGGGAAAAAGAAAGGGAAAATATTTTTTCTTGCATGGTTTGAGAGGAAATTGGGACGAAAAGAACATAGTAACAAAGAATCAAGCTTTTCAAATTTTCCATCACACTTTCCTTCATGTTTTTCCTTTTATCTTTTATAAAACAAAACTAATAGGCCAGAATATAAGGTGAGTTTGATCTTAATTACTAATTTTTTTAATTACAGTTAGTATTTCTTGCTTTTTCTTTTCTTTCCATTAAAGTTTTTCATTGGCGCTTTGGGGACATCTGATAAAATTGGAACGTTAAAGTTTTTCATTTAATTATTACTAGAAAATTATGATCAAAGTCCTAAAAATTAACGCAAACGGAAGTACATTTAGAAAACTTGATTTAGCCAGAATGACGGAGCAAGTCCAATGCAAAATAGAAAATGGCTATAGCCATTACCATAATTTGGCATCAAAAAGTGGTTTTAAGCCAAATTATGGAACTGCATTTGCATGGTTGGTTCTATTTTAGAACCAAACAGTTTTAAATTTAGCTAACTTTCACCTCACCTCATTATTCCTACCTTTTCAATCTCAATTTAACTATCTACATCATTTTCAACTCTGTTGTTAATTTGTTACAAATCTTTAGAGTTTATTATAAATTTAGTTAATTGGCGGTTGTAGGTGCTTTAGTGCATTGATTCATAATATATTACTGGATTGAGTAATAATTAACTTTGTGGAGGGACCAAAGTGAAATTTCTGCACTGATAGTGAACTTCGTTCTCTGTTTTTTTTCTTCCATTTTTTTCGTTGTTCTCTCTTCCTCCTCGTAAACTCTACGAACCCTCGTACCTTCACCTCACATCGAAGGCAAGACTTGAGATCTTGTTTCCGGCGTTGTTCAAGTTTGTGGCAGGTTGTTGATTCCGGTGTTGTTCAGATTCCGGTGTTGATTTCGGTTCAAGTTTCCGGCCATTTCTCGGTTGAAATTTGCAGATTCCGGTCATCTTCTGGTCAAATTTCAGGTACACTCCGGTTGAGATTCTATATGGCTTCTTGATAATTTTTGATGAGTTTTCAAGCCCTGATTTTTTGATTGGTTCGATATTACAAGTATACAACCCCTTTTACAACGACTTGCTCTAATCCAAGTCGATCTGGAGAGAGAACAGAGTGCCTAGAGCGAGATGGTGGGAAAGTACCACACCGACGACGACGAAGACGACACTTTCTACTACCGCTACTCCTCCGCCCCGCCCCACCCTTCCTCCTCCGGCTCCACCAAAACCCACGAAAAATCCTCCTCCACCGGCAGCCGAAGCGGCGGCCTCGCCCCATCCAAATCCACCGTATACGTCAGCAACCTCGACTACACCCTCACAAACTCCGACATCCACACAATCTTCTCCACCTTCGGCAAAGTCGCCAAGGTCACAATCGTCAAGGACCGCCTCACCCGCCTCAGCCGCGGCGTCGCCTTCGTCCTCTTCGTCTCTCGCGACGAAGCCTTAGCCGCCGTACGCGGCATCAACGGCAAGGTCCTCAATTCGCGAACCCTAAAGGCCTCGATTGCGGCCGATAACGGCCGCGCAACGGAATTCATACGGCGGAAGGTTTATAAGGATAAGAGCAGGTGTTATGAGTGTGGAGAGGAAGGGCATTTGTCGTACGAGTGTCCGAGGAATCAGTTGGGGGCGAGGGAGAGGCCGCAGCCGTCGAAGCGGTCGAGGAGGGACGGGGAAGGAGGGGGAGGGGGAAGGGGAAGGGGTGGGGGAAGAGGAGGTGGGG